>PVKB01005565.1:0-92632 GCA_004027205.1 Ctenodactylus gundi | reverse complement strand
TTATTGTGCAGCCATCCCAGCTCAGCAAGTCTCACTGCTGTGTCCCTCAGAGACTTACTGAGGTTTGCCTGCAAAGTAAATACATCAGAAATTCAAAACTAAAGCAACACCAGAATTTTCTTTCCTATTTTCCTCAACCACTCACATGCTTAGTAGTTTTTGGGCTCCACCAAAAGAATGTAAGAGCGCACACCAATGACCCTAGGGCTCTGGGAGGCTGAGACAGGAGTATTGCAAGCTTGAGCCCAGTACGGGAAATGTAATGACTGGATGAGACCCTGCCTCATAACAGAGAAATAAAACGCGCTGGGGATGCAACTCAGTGTCGAGGCCCTGGGTCCTCAGCACTACCCAACACCCCACCCACCCCACTCCGACAAAAAAAAAATGCCTGTTAAAAGTAGCTGACAGGCCATCATTAAAGGGTGACCCTGGAGGAGGAGGAGGAGGGAGGGAAAACGACATCAAAAAGGAACACCAAGCCCCTGACAGGGTCCTGGAGCGGACATGCGGCACTCGGGCAGCCTGCAACCTCAGGCCCTCTGAGAAAGGCTGAGCACCCCCGGTCTACGTGGTACCACTAACAGAACCTAGAAGATAAGGCAGAAGCAAGCCACAACCCTGATCGAGGCACCAGGCTGGGGGTCTGTCCCTTGGCGCCCTCTGACGTCACAGCAGCCACAGCATCAGCAGAAAGAAAAGGACCCCCTGGCCACTAGCAGGCGGGAGCCCCGAAGACCTGAACAACAACCGCGGGGGCCGCACCCTGCAGCGTCCCGGCAGCGCCTGTGAGAGCTCGCTCCCTGGCCCCGGCGCCAGCCTCTCTTGTGAGTGCTGAGGCCTGTGCCTGTTGCCGCACCTTGCCTTCCACTGTGTAACGGTTTTCAGCACTGTTCATCTTGATGCTCTTGCCATCGATGCCCTGGAAGACGTACAGAATGTCTCTGACGAGGGCGGCTTCGGTAATTTCCGTGGTACCTGTGGAATGATTACCAAAAGATACTAATTACGAAGTCACACGTTTCAAAACAAAATGAATGTCATAACATAATTAGTTCTGGGTTATGTATTTTTCCTCAGAAAAACATTTACAAACCCAATAAACAAGCTCTGAATGGAAAAGAGGTGCAAGGCTGGAAAGACAGAGGCCCTTTCCGAAGGGGCGGGGGCCAGCAGGGCCTCGGGTCTTTGCAAAGGCAAGGCCCAGGTTATCACCAGGCCGCAGTCCGGGCCAGCGGAGGGAGAATGGCTTAGCAGGCCTACTGCAGGGCCAGCAGGCTGTCTGGGCCACAGCACCCTTGTACACACAGGCCTACCACAAGACAAGCACAACGCCTGGGCCCCAACACCCTTACAGTGGTGCTCGTAGCACAGAAAAGATGCACAGCCCCCACAAGTCCTTGACACAGCAGTCAGAACTGGGTGCTGGGCCCAAACAAGGACAAGGAGCGGCGCCAACAGCGGAAGTCCACCGCACACCTGGTGACAGTCAGGATCGGCAACCCACAGCACAGGTGTGAATCTCACCGTCAGTGTGGGGTGAGTACAATCCCGTCACGTCACGCGGGTTAACAATCCCCTTTTGCAAGTTGCCCATTTCTACTTGTGAGCATGCCGACTCCATGTTCACCACTAGTGTGCTGGCTTCCCCCACCTGGCTCTGAACACGAGGGAATTCTGTCAGCAGGCACGCAGCGCTGAGACCACTGGGTCTTTGCTAAGGACGTGCCCTTTGCGTGCAGAGGCCCCTCCACCCACACCTTCTCCTTGGCATCTAACTTTTGATGTAACAACCCACCTGACTTACGAGGTGAAGATCTCCCATCTAATCACTTTCAATCTATTTATACTCTTGTACCTAAAATGTCTCTTGTAAACAACATAAAGTTGTCTACATGGAATTATTTTAAGAACAACTATGTTTACGCCAAGCATGTACGCATTTAATGGAACAACGCCGACATTCGGTTCCAAGGAGCCTCACCACCGCGTTTCCCGCCTACCTGTGCTTCTGTCCCAGCCCGCCCGCCCTGCTTCTCCTGGATTAGCCAAGGTCACTGCTCAAGTCTACCACCACTCTCAGATTTGTAGGAACAGGGGTTCAAAGGCACTGGACAGGGGTCAGGAACAGAGGTCTCGACGCTAAGCCATCACCCTTACCAGCACACTGCTACAGCGGGCGGGCAGAAGCAGCACATGTGAGGCTCTCCAGGGAAGCAGGGGTGTGGACCGGGGCACAGCACAGCAGCCAGGGGCCTCAGTGACGCCCTCACAGTTCCCAGACACTCCCTACCCGGCCTCCTATGAGCGGACAAGCAGCACCTACAGCCACCAGAGGCAGCGGGCTACAAACCAAGAGCCTCAGTCTTCAGACACTTGTGTAAAGCGCTGCTGCCACGGTGTGCTCAGAAAGGCCCCCCTCCCCCCGGAATCCAGCAGGACTGCGGACTCTCAGAGGTACGTTTTACCATCAAGCAAAGGGGTACTGAGCTCCGTCACCATCCTGGCCCCGCCTGGAGCACAGGCACCAGCAATAGGACAGACATGGCTCTGTGAAATCAAGACATGGGTGAAAGCAGATGACCTTCCTGGGGGTCTGAGCAACCAGAGGCTCTTCAGGACACGACAGGACAGGGCCTGTGACCAGAAAGCAGGGAAGAGAGACACCCAGGAGCAGGTCACATGGACGGCCCAGCCACAGAAGCAGAGGGCACAGGACGAGACAGCCGGCTGACATGAGGCAGGAAGCCCCCAGGAAGGCCTGCTGTTTCAAACACTTGGACTTCGTGACACAAGTAACAGGAAAGCACTGCACACGGAGGGCCTAGAACAGCGGTCACAACAGAAAGGACGAATCCCAGAAGATAAAACGTGTCCTTACCACCTGTGTCCCCTTCTCTCCTGGACCTCGTCACGTTGCGGGAGGCAGCATTTGGGACGCCCTTCGAGGGCGGGGTTTGAGAAGAAGGCTGATTGGCAGACAACGTCCAGGCAAGCCGCGAGCCCAGCTGCTGGCGAAGGCAGTCCCCGACTCCTGGGGCCTGATGGGACTGTCTGGAGAAAGGGGTGACAGCCACATCTTCAAATAACCAGACCCACCAGAGACAAAACCACAATTTCCCTCAGTTTACTACACTAAACTACACGAACTCAGGAGAGGAGACATTCCAACCTCGATAACCAGTCCAGGCTCCTTGGAGTCCTGGCCCAGCACTCAGACCCCACAGCAGGGCTGGGGACCCTTCACCCCACTGCACACACTCCCTCCCTACGAGACTTCTCACAACCCACAGACAACCGCTTTGGAATCCTCAGGTAACTGAGACTCCCAGATCGCTATCTCCTGCTCACCCCATGCTTCCGAGCAAGGGGCCCAAATCCCGCAGGCCCGTCACCCTGTCCTCCCGCACCGCCACTTTCCAGGGGCTCGCTGTGGAAAGTGGTACTGTGATTCAAATGACCTTGAGGGACACAAAAGATGGAAGGCAGGGAGGTGCCTGTGAGGCCAAGGCAGTATTTTTTAAAATTCTGAAATGCCACAGATGCTTTTCGACAATGCAGAGCCTGGTAGCTGATGTCTAGGGACAAGCCTTGCCAAGTGCACCCAGAACTTCACTTTGTGACGCTGGAAGTACATGGCAGGGATGGACACCAGCTCTAGTGGGCCAGCCCGTGGTGCTCACGAAGCCAGGGCAGAGGGAGGCGGTGAGCGCTGTGGTCAGCTCTAGTCAGGGAAGGCCAACAAGCCAATCACCAAATGCAAGTTCTTGTAAATGTAAGAGATGATGCTAGCAGTTTCAATTCAGAGTTCTCCATACAACTTTTTCCATCATGACAATAACCATTCCAAGTTCCATGGTATGAGAAAGCAGCTGGTGCACTTAGCAGGCGCTTCAGCTTGGCTCTCCCAAGCGCTGCTTGCCATCACGCTGCAGGCTCTTTGCCGGTCCCTGTGCCCCACGCACCGCCTGTGCGGTCCTTACGCTCCAGCGCCTAACGCTCCGAACGCGACCCTGTAACTGTACGACGACAGCGCTTGTGGAGGAAAACACCACGCACTTAAAATGCTGACTCCCTGACTCCTGTTCTGCCGGGAAGATAGCTCACGACTACAATTTACTTCAATTTCCAGAAATAAGCAACACCAAAATGCAAAGCCACCTGGTTACCTACATATAGAAGAGTGTGTGAAACACGAAGAACAAAGTTCTGAAGGCCAGTGCTACGTTCTGGGTCTGGAGTACCCCCAAATCCTCATGGGTATGGATGCTGTCATCTGCAGAAACTGCACTGTGGGCGGTAGAGCCCGGCTGGAAAGGGCAGATCCCGGGAGCCTGACACGGAGGGATGAGCGCTGCTGGCTCCACCCTCTCCCCCTTGTCTTGGTTTCACGGCCACCATGCTGCAAACAGCCCACTTTCTGTTCTCTCTCCAGCTACGTGCTTCTACTATCACCAGCTGCCCACGTATGGACTGGGACCCTTCTGAAACTGTGAGCTGAAATAAATCTTTCCTCCCTTAAATTATGGATATTGGATATTTTGTCCCAGCAATGAGAAAGTAACTAAGCCAATAAGGATATCAGTACCCGCTCTATACTCAGCCATGGATCCTGTACTTCCTCTGATGTCACTGGCTGGACAACAGGGTAAATTAGAGACTGTCAGCCACGGATCCTGTACTCCACCCGACGTCACTGGCTGGGCAGCAGAGTGAACTACAGGCTATCCGCCAGGGATCCTGTACTTCCCCTGACATCACTGGCTGGGCGGCAGTGTAAATGACAAAGGATACACCTCCCTGGTCATATGTTCCTGTTGTCCACTGTCTACATCACCCCATGCCTTGACTTGCAGGAGCCAGAGTGACAATGAGGGCCAGGTCAACCCATCCTGCTTATTGAGAGCCCACCCCCAATTGCCCTGAACGCGGCCGGCACACACGAGGCCCCAGGGGCACAGCCAGCGCTCACAGGGGGCCTGGCTCAAAGCACCAGGGCTTTGCCCCACCCACCAAGGACATTACCCTGGGAGCAGAGCTGACGCAGGTCCAGGCGCAGGGCCATTAAGGGTGCACACGCTGATGCTACTGACACCACTGCTGCCCAGGCTGCCAGCGCTCGGCACGGCCTGGGTGCTCCGGTCCTGGTAGGTGAGGGGCAGCGTCTGTGGCCGGGCATAGTAGTAGGGAGTGGAGTGGGCGTCTCGGGGCAGGGCCTGCGCAAACAGCGAAGCGTAGCTGGACACCTGAAAGGAAGTGCGTGAAGACACAGACACGTGAGGTAGCAGAACAGCTCTCCCAAAGCCGGAAGGGCAGCTCGGACTCCCGTCACCTACTACTTCTGGAACTGGCTCTGCACTTCACATCTGCTAGCGAGTATATGGACTAAGGTGTTTCTGAAGTCAACCAGAATTGGCAGTTTCAGCATTTCTCTCCTACAAGTACTACAATGGCTGATAACAAAGCACTTCTCACATTTCAAACCTTAATAAATGAAACTTAGATACATTTGTTTTGTTTTATGGTTTTGTTTCATTTTTTCAGTCAGGGTCTCGCTCTATAGACCAAGCTTGTCCTAGGTCCTGAACTCACTATGTAGCCCAGGCTGGCCTCAAACACATGGCATCCCAAGCAAGAGATTACAGTGCGAATCACCACACCTGGGCTCATCTGGTGCGGAGGAATCAAACCCAGAGCCTTGGGTATGGTGTAAGTGCTCGAACGGCTGAGCGACACCCGCGACACCTCAAATAGGCCTTGAAAGCCCAGCATGATTATAAACTGAAGGAAAGCGCCACGCTGAGACAGCGTGCACAGCTCCTTGGCACACAGGTGCCTGAGGTAGGAAACACACAGCTCCCAGCTCCCAGGTGTGGCCCTCAGTGCAGCCAAGCAGTTCAGCAGCCACAAGTGAGGAGCCGGGCTGACCCCAGAAGCACCCTGCTCACGGGGCCTCCAGCACGTGAGAACGACCACCAGGCTGACGGCAACAACTTGGCCACCCCACGTTTTAAAACTGACAAGTCAGATTTTATTTAACTGCATACTGCTGTAGTAGAAAAACATAATTCTGAAATAGACATGAAGGAAGCTGCACCCTACATATGCCCTTAAAAAAAGCACCTGCCTGCCCTTCCACGACTTGGCAGACTCCTGCTTGTACACTGTTCTCCTGCTGCAGAAGCGGGCTCTATCAGACTGTGTGACACGCGCCCCCCGAGGGCCCTGGGTTGCGGCCACGCACCTTGCTCGCCTGCTTGCGGGGGTCCTCGCTGAGGTTCAGCAGGAGGTAGAGTATTGACCATTTATTTTTCAAAACTCCCTGTTTAGAAAAAACACTTGATATTAGAAAGACTATTTTATGCAATTCTCCAGTTTAATTTTCAATTCTCTAAATTATACCTATTTCCAAAGTAGAAATTTATTTAAAATTCACCTGCTACCATAAAGGCTGCATTCCTTTCACACTCCCTTACCTGCTGCCCATGGAGGTCTGGAAATGATGTGCTGGAGCCAGTGCCCTAGTCTTTGGCTCCCTGAGAGCCACCAACAGCCTTCGTAAGAGCAAGTCTCACTACTGCCCTATGCCTGAATGACAGCACTGCTTCCCCTGGAAAAAAAGCCTTTAAAATTCCCAATGTAGTAATCACAGAATACAGAGCTTTATAAAACCTGTGAATTGTTACTCTTCTTTATTAATGTCCCATTTGGGCCACCAAATAGAGCATTATTTTTTTTAAAAAAAGCATAATTCTAAACTGCAAGAGTAATCACAGCATCACATCGACCCAAACTCAGGACTTGGTCTAAACATACAGGCAACAAGAGAGCTGAGCCCGGTGTCAGCCCAAGGTGATGGAGCAGTCGTCACTGGCTTTGACTGTGCATCACACGCTCAGTGGCACACACAGAAGCCAGTCCTTGGCCCTCCCACTCCCACAGGGCTCCCACCATGCCTGCACAGCCTCAACATGGACACACAGGCAAGAACACATGAACACCTTTAGCTACCTGTCACACAGAACAAATCACCTGATGGCTACTCACACTAAGCAGATTCTCCCTTACATAGGACAAGCTCTGAAAGTTTCTAAATAGTAAACTCACCCCAGATAAAGTTACAGTCTAACTTTAAAAAGTGATCTGCACAGACATTACCCAGCAACTCTGACTCCCTAGCCAACACAATGAGGACAAGACGGAAAGCAGCCAAGTGGCAGAGGGACACATGTGGTGCCCAGGGCTCACAGAAGGCCCCAGAGGAGGCTCAGCAACACCAAGGGGAGAAGAGAATTGCAACGAGATCAATCTGCCAGTGCCGGTGGTAACAGGATAGAGAGGCCTCCGTGTGGTGTCAAGAGCTCTGGGTCTTAAGCAAGACAGAAAGAAGCCTCTGAGGGACTCCTGCAGGTCACCCCACCACGCCATCAGCCCACACTGGCTAGAGGGGACACACAGGTACTACAGGGTGCCTGGAAGATGACAGCCACCAGAGGGAAGAGGCAGCTGAGCTGTGCCTGCCTCTCAGCCCTGGCCACACTGTAAGAAGGTGCCAGGCCCCTGGGCTCAGGGCCTCACTCAGTCCATGCACCCCCACAAACAGCTGCTCTCCCCGGCCCGGTTTCCCTAAGGTTCTCGAGTGGCCGACCAACACCAGCAGCCACTGCCAAGGACGCCACGCCATCGCCTCCTGCATCACCATGCTGCTTGCTGCCCACGTGAGAGAAAGACACAGAGCAAACCCCACGGTGTAGCTGTATCCCAGGGCTCTGATCCTATGCTGTATCTCACTTATCTTACTGATACATACAGGTCAACAATCGTTTATAAAATATCAGGTTAGAAAAACCACTTGTTTCCCATGGCTACATCTAATTGCAGAACACTCCAACCTCGTTGCTGCCATCTCTGAGGTAGTCACTGCGGCAGCGTGAGCAGGCCTGGTGGTGGCAAATGTTGTCAACCGGCAGGCTTCTGTGGGGGCAGCTCCCGTGCCATGCCTCCCCCTAGCGGCCCCTCAAGGTGGCCACTGTGCTCACCACAGGGTCTATTCCCTCCAGCAGAGTTGTAATCACCTCCCTGAGCAATGCAGCACGAGAGCCAGCTAAAATTTATTTCTAACACTGAAATCCTTTAAAAAAAGAAATATTACCTACAATAAAGCCATTATTGATTACAGAAGGTTTAATGTGACAGCACCAAAAACTGTTCCAGTGTCCCTGGCACCAAGCCCCGCCCCCCACTTCCAACTCTCCACACCACATCGCACCTGCGAGTGAAGCTTCCGGTGGAGCTCCGAGAACAGCGCGGCGTCAGCCTCTCTCCTCTGCCGGATAACTGCAGAGCCGGAAGAGAAATGAAACATGATCGCCATGTACACAAAACTCATTTCTGGACAGTCTTACTGGCAGTGACGGGCAACTCGGAGTTGGGGAGGAACCGGGGAGAACGCCGAACTGAAGCATCCAAAGACCCAACCGAAAGTGGCTCATGAGCCCGGAGACCAACCCTCCCTGACATCTGTAAACTGTGCAACGTTTCAGGCTGGGACCACAGCACGCACGGGAAAATTAGGTAACAGGTACAGTGAGATCATCTAAAAGCTTCAACGAACAGTGACCAAACTGTCGCCCGTTTCACTAGCTGACAGCTGCCTGCAGTAAGGGGGAAGCAACTGGGGTCCTAATTCTAAGGATAATAAACAAAAAAGTAACACACTTGATCATGTATCTGCCTTGGAACTATACATTCTAAATATTCTGGGCAAGACACAATCCTGCAATGCTCCAGCTGGTTTTAGTGTAAAATGCAGCATACAATTACTGTTTCAAAGTAACAATCCAAATAGCTTATCAGTTAGTTCTAACTCTAATGATTTTCTGAGTGCTCCAGTTATGCGTGGCATAACGGTCAGGGGCAGCAGCAGGCTTCCCTGGTTTCTGCCCTGGGACCGGGGAGAAGCTGCAGACCAGCAAGGGGCATAGGTCTCCGGCACACTGCACCACCGCGTGTGGCCCCTCCTGCGGAACTGGCATGCCTACCAGGGAGGCAACTCAAAACCACCCTACTGCCCAAAGGATCACTGTTTTATCCCTATGTTACGTAAGTGGGACCTTATGAGCATTCCATCAGACCCTCACATTCAGCTTTTTATTTTTAATTACATACAGGCCTGGGGATTGAATTTTTTAAAACTAATTTTATTTATTTATTTTTCACTTTTAAGACAGGTCTCACCAAGTTGCCCAGGCTGGCCTCGACTTGCAGTCCTTCTGGCCACAGAACCCAGAGCAGCTGGAATTACCGGTGTGTGCCACCACGCCAGCTCAGATTTCATTTGGACTGTGCTTGCCATTGCTGACAGACAGCAACGGACTTCAGAGCGAAGTTACCACATTCCCCATGGAGGAAGGGATCTCAGCATCACATACTAACCCTAAGTCATGTACCAGACGTCACGTAATTCAAATCTGAGAGGCTCAACTCTTCCAGAGGTAATGCTGTATTTACAATGAGTTACACAAAGTACATCAACAAAACTCATGAAATTAAAATTTAATATAATTTACTTTCCACATACACAAAAACGCACTTCAAAATACCCACGAGATTAAGCAAATGATGTCCTTTCTATACAGTAAGTGTTCAGATACACTTGTAATAGTAAATAAGAAAAAAAACAATGTAATATTATAAATAAACAAACCTACAAAACCGCTGAGCACGAGGAAACAAATCCTGAGTCACAATACACCTCGGTTGCTAGGATAAAAAGCTAAGAAGCCGTTAAGCGTTCAATTCTGTCACACATTTGCTCTTGTTAAGCGACTCAGTGCAAAACCCACTAGCACGCTACGCCTGATGCTCCTGCGTCAACAGAAAGCTGCCTGCACGCTACCCGGGAGGGCAGGCAGCCCGAATCCAACCAGACTCACGGGCCAAGAACCAAGGGCTCATGAGCTGGGACACATTAACGTGGCCCTCACAGAGGAGGACCGTGGCACCCAGGCACTGGGGCTCACCAAGAGGGACCAGAACAGCCAGTGGACACCTGCCTGGCGCCCTGCAGACACGGCGGTGGAAGAGCAGCGACCAAGCTCCGACCTCACAGACTCAACACGAGGGAAGACCGGCCGACACTCAGCTACCACGTTCTCTGTTAAAAAGCCATTCTGCCAATGAACAGTTATCACCTATAAGCTTACCGAGTTAAATCAGAGGCACAGACACGCGAGCTATCAAAATTGTATTTTTAAAAAAAACCAGACACACCAGACCCACTAAGTGATAGAAGCCACCCCTGGAGCACACAAAGAGAATGGCACTCACACCGAGGCACGGCAGCGAGACGCTGCCCCTGTCATGTCCCTGGACGACCCGTTTAATTAACTCACAGGCGTTCACTCGCTTTCTCAGCTGACCAGCACTCTACCAGCCTTACAACACCTCTTCAGAACGTGGGCTGTGTGTCTGCAACCTCTAGCTGCATGCCCCCCACCCATCCCCACCGGCGCCAGCCGGCCAGAGGACGCTTACCTTGTCATGTTTTAACGTTTCCACAAGTGCTACGACTCCTGAAAACCACTGTCTAGCTCTAGTGTGCCTCCACAAGTTCTTCAACAATTCACTGCTTGAAGCAATTCCACCTCACTCTCTATCTTCTTTTCCTCAATAAACATGGGAGCAGATCTCTGCTCAGGGCTGCAGGGCTGTTCTCTCCTTGAGGGGTAAACCCGGGCAGACACTTGTACACCTCACTCAGACCCCAAGACGGCTTTGAGTAATTTCAGTCCTTTGGACTTTGTCATAAAATACGACACCAATGAACGTACCACAGGGCCAACTGTCAAGGAGCCCAGGGTCTCTACCCCAGGCCCAGCTCAGTCCGCTCACCCTGTGTGCCATGGCCCACATGAACCCCTGCTGTCCGTTTGCCACTGGGATCTTATCGGTGCTGCCCTGTCCGATCCAGCGCCGCCCCTAACCCTCTTAGCATTCCACAGTCCATACAGTAATGAGCTGGAGACGGTGACGTGATTCAGCCTTTCAATGTTTAGTCGAGACTGGAATAAAAGAGCTTGGCTTGACTGGCTCCGTGGTTATCAAATTAAATCTTGAGTATTCTGCCAAACGGTGCTGACAAAACTGGCACAGCTCCCGCACTTATTATTCAGGAAGTTCTGACGTGAGAAGACACAGTCACGTCCAGACTGCGTCGATGGCTCCGCCTGCGCAAGACACCAGCCAGCTCTCTGCCTCGCGTGGTAACACTGCTCTGAAGCTCAGCACCCACACAGACTGCTGGTCCAGAGCTCCAGACGCAGCGGCAAGGCATGAGAAACTTTGTTGTGCAGAATAATTTCCGTCAGGCACCATTGCCAGACTGGCAGAAAACACTTAGAAATGTAGTCTGGGCAGTTTGACACGAAGGCCCAGCACAGAAAATATTCTCATGCCTGGAGCAGGCTTCTTGTGCAATTCCTCCCAATGGTAACTCATGGATAATAGGCGCTGGAAAAACCCACCTTCCCACCAGGGCAGAGCAATGCTTCTGCAGCTGCCAGCTGCTCAGAACCAAGCTTCCCACAGCCTTGGGGGGAGGACGTAGGTGGCAGAACCCACCACACTGACTGGCTCTCACTAACACGTGTACCACTGAGTGAACCCATGTCAATGTCTAAGAGAAACCAAGGTCTCACCCTGGGACGTAGCCAACGGCCCAGTCTGCAGCACCGCAGGCCCGGGGTACACAGTGAAGAGTAGCACAGATGTGCTTCAAAGGAGCCATTCCCTGCAGATGGCCGGGGAGAGGGACACAAGCTACTCTAAGTCATGGATTCAGGAAGTCACCATAAAACTGTCTACCTTCCATACACGAAATCCAAATTATGTTGTTATAACAGTCTCTACCATACCCAACAGTTTTAATTCTAAGACAGAACTAGGCTGCCCTCCCTTTTAATACTACCAATAATTAAAATGTGTGGGAACTACAAGCACACACAAGGACACACATACATGTTTAAGTTTAGACAAGTTTCAGAACCCAACATGTGATATTTACAGAATATACATACGTTCTTTCTTGATTTTTTCAGCAACAAGGAATTCATCTCGTTCAACAGTTGGGGCAAAGTTACTGCCAATAACGCGCACAGCAAACTGGAACTGCTGGGCCACATCCGCTGGAAGACATGTCAAAGAACACAGGTTAGGACCTCTTACCTCGCACTCACGATTCAAGAGAACAGATCGGGCAAATGATCTACCTTCTGCTTTCCCGGGGTCGGAAGTGAGGGGAGAGGAACGCTAGGAAGAAGCAGGGAAGTGGGTGGGTGGGTACAACCAGAGTTCTAGAGCGTCTGGGAGAGGGCAACAGGCCAGAGAGAGAACCCCAGAGGACAGAAAACACACAGGTGGACAGTCATAGAGAAAGAGCTTGAAAGTCATGGTCCAGGAAGCAGTGGGAACATCCTCCAAGCAGCCGGATCCTCCCCTACCACCTCCCCCTGACCACCGCTACAGAGCCACCCCCGCAAGCCCAGAAATCTGCGTGTAACACTCAGAGTAAGAGACGCAGCTCAGGTAGCGCTCCTGACAGGAACCCCGTTTGGCGAGGGGTTCCCCGCACCCAGCAGGGCCGCCGGCTCTCTTCCAGGAATGTAGCACATCCTTCACTCGGAAGGAGCAGAGGACAGGTGTCGCTGGGCATGTAAAGACAGCACCAAGGACAAAAGCGAGGCAGAAACAGAACGTCCAGAAATAAAATAGTACGCTATCAACAGGTATGTGCAGAGAAGACGGTACCCGGTACTGAAAATATACTGGCAGACCATGAAGTGGGTAGAAAGCATGCACTTAGAGTTGCAGAACGGGGGGAGGGGAGGTCCTTAAGTTCTGATGTTGAGTAGATGACCTACACACACTATGCTCACATATGGAAACGCCACTGTGAATTCTATTCTTTTCTTCAATACGTGTGAAAAGATTTTTTTAAAAAATATGTAGTTTTCTGGGTACAGTGGCAAATGCCTACTCATAATCCCAACACTCAGAAGGCTGAGGCAGGAGGATTATGGGTCCAAGGCCAACCTGGGCTACACAGCAAGTTTGAGGCCAGTCTGAACCACATAGTGAGACCCTAAAATTTCAACAGAGAGAAAAGCTTGTTAAGTACTAAAAGAAAAGACAAAATGATGGAAATTAAGACAGCCAAGGTTTAAAAGAAAAAGTTTCGGATTAGGCAAGGCAGAAGGGAGAGGGAGAAAACTGGCATGAAATAAATTCTCAACGTAGTAATACAAGGAAACAGCAGAGGAGGACCAGAGCCTCCAGACGGGAAGGGCCCCAGAACTGACAGGAGCAGGTGGCTAGCTGCCTGACTTCCAGTGACTGCCTGAGCCTCAGGAGGATTCAAGAAGGGGGCTCCGCTCTGAGGACTCCAGCCAGTGCAGGCAGCCGGAGAGACACTACCCTCCCGGTTCAGCAGTGAGAACCGCGCCACTGGGGGCATCCTCAGCCCTCCACCTCCCAAGGACAGCGGTAACCTTACCAAGCAGACGGTTGCTGGCAGGGACAAGACAGCCAGCCACCTGTGTGCCCTGATCCATGAACCCCAAGATAAAGCACCCGCCTGGGCAGTGCCCAGCTCAGCTTCCCGTCCAGATGAACCGCCTTCAGAGGACAGACCCACACACACCTGGCTGCAGTTCTCAACAACGGCTGCACCGCCCTCCGCTCCTAGAGGAGCGAGACCCAAGAACCACACTCGCGTGGAGGTGGGCGAGGACACCCGGGGCAGTGCAATCCCCTCCTGGCTCCACACGAATCCAGGTCCGAAGCCAAGGGCGGGACAGTCTCGGGTGAGAAAGCGGGAGCACTCACGGAACCCTAACTCTCATGAGACTGGGCGGGCAGTGGAGGGCTGGCGCGACTGAACCAGGGGCCAAGGAGCACGCTTGCTTCCTGCGCTGCATTCCGACACTGTTCATTTGCTTATCTGTCTCCCACATAGTCCCCTGGAGCCACAACCCCCAAACCCAAACCACCCAGCAGGACAGCACGGACACCAGGGACACCAGGAGAGGGCCCCACCCCGGCCAGGGAGCAGGGTCAGTACCCTTCACTCCCCGCAGAGCGCAGCCCTGCAGGGCGCTGCCGGCAAGCTGGCCAGGCAGCGCCCCGGTGCAAAGCAAGCCCTCCTAGATGAAGGGACAGAGGCAGCCTGACAAAAGACTATGCCGGGAGCCCTGGAGAAGGAAGAGCCACCAAGCAGGGAGCAGAAGACGACACATCGCCTGGAAGAAACGAAGCTGCGGTACGATGGTGGTGACTGCAGCGCAGAGGGGACACAGGGCCCTCTGCACACACTACTCAAAATGAGAGACCGGGTACACGCAGAGGACCAGGGAAAGACAGCGAAGAAAAAGAAGGCAGCGGGGCAAGGATGGAGCCCCCAGGACTCAGGCCACCACTACGCACACCTATCGGGACGCAAGCCGGGGGTGAGGACACAGTGGCGTAGTCTGGATCTTGACTGTCCCCAGACTTTCATGTATTTGGTTGACGTGGAATAGCGTGGATTCCTTGTGCTGTAAGAGGTGCGGCTTGACTGGAAGGCATAGATCACGGGAGCCTGACAGAGGGAGCAGAGCACTAAGGCCTGACCTGGGACAACAAACGCTACCGTCTCCCTTCCTCCTTCAGTCCGCTTCCTGCTGTGATGCTACGAACAGCTTTCCTACCGCAGGCCTCGACCATACGCTTCCACAATGGCCTGCAGCCCTTGGACAACAGACCGAGACCTTATGAAACTGTGAGCCAAAATAAACCTTCCCTCCCCTAGGTCGTGATGTTGAGTATTTTGTCCCAGCAACAAGAAAGCAACCAAGACACGCAGTGCGCATCACTACACACCTGCGAGAACAGTGAGACAGGAGGGCAGGGCGGAGCCCGGGCCACAGTCCTCAACTGGGTGTGCAGGTCCAAAGAGGGCCTCCTGTACCTCGGTGTGTGAGGCCCCAGGCTTCCACAGGCCGCAGCATCAGAATCGACAAGGCAGGGCCCGCGGCATCAACTCTGAACGGGCGTCACACTCAGCGCAGAACGAAAAGATGAAACACTTGACCGGGTAAAAGACTCCAACAGCAATGGTTTCCCTGTCCACGCACACAGTCAGGAGGGGCGGGCAGTCAGCCTGGATGGCTCTAGCACAGTGCTACACACAGATCTGCATCCCAAGGTCCCTGCACCGTCTCCAGACTGCGGCCCTGAAGAGATTCTGCTTATGTCGTTTACACCTTTGCGCAGTCACTGTGGAGGTTTGGATCTGGATGCCCCCCCAGAAGCCTCATGCTCCTATGGACACTGCGTAGGGGTGGGAGGTGGGCCTGGCTGGAAGGGGCAGAAACTCAGGGATTGACCTGGAGGGGCGTAGGCTGGTTCCATCCTTTCCCCCAGTCTCTCTCTTCCACCATGCGGTAAGGATTTCTGCCCCAGGAACTCTGGTTCCAGCTCTAGCTGCAGCCCCACCAAGTGATTCCACCTTTTTCCCAGCCACTCACCTGTGAATGGACTGGGACTTTCTGAAACTGTGAGCTACGATCAATCTTTCCTCCCTAAGTTGTGGGTGTCGGGTATTGAGTTACAGTGACAAAAAAGTAACTAAGACAGTTATCATATTAGAAAATTTAACTATGATGATTTTTAAATATTAATTCACAATTCTTAAATTACTTATATATTTTAAACCTCTAGGTCATGTATAACACCTAACTCAATGTACATGTTCAGTTTTTGTACCATATTGTTTACAGCACAATGACAAGAAAGAAATCTGTCCCTGTTCAGCGCAAACCCTGAAGGACTAACAAAATACTACATAATCCTCAGCCGGGTGAATCTTCAGACCCAAATACCATGGTTACATATGGCCCATGCACTCAATGCATATTTAATATGCACTGAATGTACGGCTTCATGCACACTGGTTTCCCCAAGCAGGCACTATCACCAAAGGAGCACCACATTACCGGGAATGCCTCAAGCGCTCACAACCTTGGAAAACTGTGACCACAGCAGCAGCAGTAGCACCATCAAACATGGAGCCATGACACAACATCCAGCTAAGTCTGTAACCTTAAAATAAAAAGCTATCTTCAAAAATTGGATTCACATAAAATTCCCATTAAAAATAACAAGTGTAGCCAGCATGCTGGCACATGCCTGTAATCCTGCACTCTGATGGGCTGTTTGAGCCCAACCTGAGCAATTTATCAACTCAGTGAGACTATGTCTCAAAAATATTTTTTAATATATTAATTAAAAAATTAAGGCTGGAGGAATAACACTGTGTAGAGAGCTTGCCAGGCAAGCACAAGGCTCTGAGTTTGATTCCTAGACCCATATTAGCTGGGAATGTTGGTACCTGTACACCTGTAATCCCAGCAATTGGGAGGCTGAGGCAGGAGGATTGCAGCGAATTTGAGGCCAGCCTGGGCTGCACAGTGAGTTCAGAACCCGTCTGGGCAGAACACTGAGACCCTATCTCAAAAAAAAAAAAAAGGTAAAACTTAAAAAATTTAGAAAAAGGCTGGTAGTGTAGCTCAGTGCAAAGGCCCTGGGCTCAATTCCCATTACCACAGAACAAATCAATAAACAATAAAAAAGTTGTAAGTGCATACTCTGCCTTAATCTCATAGCATTAAAAATGTGTTACAAATGCATAAAGCTATTTGTTTATAATATGTCATTTAAAATGAAGTAATTAATAAAAACATTCCATGGAATTAACAAATGAAACATTTCACTGATGAAAATTTTTAAAGTCAAAATTGTAAGGGTGATAATTAATACCGCTCCTCCGCTTACTGACATAGAACAAACAAAAGACAACCCAGGGTACGCTATTAACTGAAGTCTTCTCAGCACATAGCACTAATTTGAAATTACAATTCGTTGGCAAAGTTAACTGGGCAGAAACACAACAGAGAGTACACTCTCTTGAATGGAATTCATGAATTACTTTACTCACATTCAGAGGATCCTCTCTGCGTCTCAATAGCTGAGGGGCTCTTAGACCCAATTCCAAAAGGGGCAATCGGGGGCATACACAACCTTACTAAAGAGCAGCACTCTAATCTCCTGGAAGGTTGAAGCTTTAATGTGAACTGAGAAAAAGCTTTAATAAAAAGATTCTTTTTAGTTTATACACATCCTTCTAGTTCACAATGAATGGTTCCTACATCTATTTATAACAAAGTTTATTCCTGGAGGAAAAAACTTTGGAGCCGGTGGTCCAAGGGGAGACGTGGGTGAAGCAGCAATGTTAATGATGTGATTTCTCCTAAGATTGGGAGCATGGAGCCAGAAAGGCAACTCGCCCGCTAGCCTACGAACAGAAGACAGCAGGCCAAGCGGACGCCCCGCGCGGGGCCTGGCACTGGTGCCAGGCCTCCACAGCTCCTGGGTGGCCCTTCCCGCCCCGTGCCGGGCCGAGGCGTCACATCTCGGGGGCACTTCTCCCATCTCTTCCCTCTCTGTCACCTCACCCGACCTTCCCGCCATCCAAGTGCGACTTATTTTCAGTTTATCTTCACCCACGTGCTCCTCACGCTCTCCATGAGAACGGAACATCCGTCACGGGAACGGCCTGTGCATCTCCGCATCAGCGGCACCTCACAAGACTGGGAATGTGGGGGACCCACGCGGAGAGGCTCAACAAGGAGAGAGACTGCGAAGACGCAGTAAGACCTGCGCGCGGTCTGTCCAGCGGCGACACACAGCAACTCCGCTTTGGCCCCTGTCCCAGAGCATCCAGTGGGCGACACGCTACGTGCTCTGCGCCGTGAAACCTCACGACGTAGTCTCGGGACTTTAGACGTGGCAGGCTTGAAGGCCTCCTGCAACACGACGTCATGTGTCTGGCGTGTGTGGGGCTCTGGCGGTAGCTCAGACACTTCGGCTGGCGGAACACTCCCTCCCGGCGTGTCCGTGCTCTCCGCCAAAAACAAGTACGGAGACACGACGCCTGGTGCCTGTGCGCGCGCGTTACGGCCCCAGCCCCCGGCGCCGTCGCCGCCACAGGCGAGGCACGGACGTGCCGGGCCAGCCTGGGGTCGGGTCCGGCCCGCGGCGTGTGCGCGCCCGGGGCACGCGCGACCCCGCCGGCCCCGCCGGCCTCCGCGACCCCGCCGACCCCGCCGCCCCCCGCGGCCCCGCGCACCCTCACTCCGGCCCAGGATCCGGCAGCACAGGCTCTGCAGAAGGACGTTGGGCGACTTCTGGTCGGGGGCCGCCATGCTCGCGCCGGGGCCGCTCGGCCGCTGCCCGCCCGCACGGCCGCCGCGCCGCTACGGCGCCGCCATGCTCGCGGAAGCGGCGGAGCGCGCTACCCACAACGCCCCGCTCTCGCGCACGCGCGCCGCCGACGTCCGGCCGCCGCTGGCGCCGCGGGGGGCGGCTCGCGCGGGGCTCCGCCGCCGGCGGCCGCGGCTGTCGCTCCACGGCGCTGCGTAGGCGGCCGGCGTGTTTAAGGGGCGCGGGGCTCGAGCTCTGGGACGGCTGCCCACGGCGACCCCGGCCCGCGCGCCGGCTCGCCCCGCTCCCGACCCCGGGCGGCCGTGACGTCACCGGGACGGCGGGCAGTCACGTGGGCGGGCGCGCGGCCGCGACCCGGCCCCGGCCCCGGCGCGCGCGCGGCAGCGCGGGCCTCGGAGGCGCCGCTGGGGAAGCGGGCTGGGTGCAGAGCCGCGTGCTGCGCGGGCCGGGCGCCGTGGGCAGCCGGCGACGCCTCCGCCCCTCGGGTTCCGGAGCGGCTTCGCGCGCGAGGCAGGAGAGCGCCGGCTGCCGGCCCGGCCGCTGCCCTCCCGACCCTCCCTGCGGACGGCCGGCGCTGTTGCTGAGTCCCCGCCCTCCCCGCGCACAGCCTGGCCACGGACGGTCCCCTCTGGGGTCCTGGGGGGTCTGCTCCGATGCTGCACCGGCCCTCGGGCCTTCTCCAAGGCTCTGATCTGCGCAGTACAGCCCCCATCCTGGTCCCAGAGGATGGCCACGTGACCCACACCGGTTCTGCCCCCTGCGCCCAGTCGGCACTCTGACCGCCAGCCCCCGTGACCGCTCCCCGGCTGCCACCGCCACGCGGGCAGGCCTGTTGTGGCCCTGTGTGGAGTCTGCTTTGCTGACGAGCCTAGCACGGGCCTTGGTAACAACAGTGACCCCGTCCCTGGCACCCAGCCTTCAAGATGGCTGTAGGGCTGGCCGGCCACACATCTAAGCACAAATGTGTGGACGGGTTTGGTTCGATTGTACTGAAGATGGAACCTCCGGCCCTCACGCTGAGCTACATCCCTAGCCCATTTTGGTCTTTGGTGTTTTTCAGTCTCCCAATTAAGTGGCCCAGGCTGGACTTGAACGTGGGATCCACCCTCTTTCCTCCCAGAGGGCTGAGATGACAAGCCCACACCCCTGGGCCTGGTTCAGACAGCCTTCTCAAGGGCAGTGACCCACAGCCTGTTGCGCACCCGAGGGGATTGTGCTGTGTGTGGAAAATTCAGTTGCTGTTCTAGCCAGGGGTTTGGGCGGCAGCATGCCCCGAAGGCTGTGAGTCGGGGTCGACTGTATGAGGACGAGTTCGGGAGGCTGCTGTCACAGAGCCCGCACACCCCACAGCAGCCCTAAAAGCGGTGCCCCTGTGGCACCTTCAAAGTGGTCAGCACCAAGGACTCTGCCCAAGCCCCGTGGGCTAGTGGATAAGGAGTTAAACAGGTTGAGTGCACAGTCCTACCATACGTTAAGGTAGGTCGTTAACAGAGAAGACTCTGAGGCCAGATGGAGACATCTGAGTAAAACGTGGGACCCAAAGTCACTCAAGCTTTAAATACAGCACCCAGCACCCCTTCTCTGTCCACAGAGGCTGGCCCTTCCTAGATTCCCAGGAGCAGAGTGGCCGCCCCGATCACCACTGAGTTAAGATGGAATTCTAAAGGATTCGGAATCTAAAGCAAGGGGAGAAAATGAGCACAAAACTCAAGACCAAGCAGAAAGCCCACTCGTGCCGTGATGTGTTTACACCCACCCCTTCTAGCAGGTGACTTCGGCGCAGGAGACCTTCAGCTGACGGCAGAGGCTGTCAGGATGGGCTTCACGACAGGTGGACCCAGTCGCGTAGGAGACAGTCTCCTCGAAACACAGATTGATCCAAAAAGAAAGGCTGTGGAAATCGCAGAGTTCAGTAAGGCCTCAGCGGCGCATTAGTGTGAGATCAAGTCAATTCTGAGACAATGAGTACTCCGGGCATAAAAAAGGGCGGCGCGCGGCGACAGAGGGCTCCCTCGGCAAGACACGCCTGCTGTAAATGTGTGTGCACCTGGTGAAGACGGCTGGCAAAGACCAGGGCAGTCTCCGCAGGTGGGGGCGCGGTCACAGTGACCAGGTCAGGGCACTAGGAATCGCCAGGAGACGGCAAGCTGGAGGTGGCAGCGGGGCGAAGAGAAGGTGAGCACCTGCCCCCCGCACGCCAGGGCCATAGCAGCCCACCGCCGGGCGTGGGCCCGAGTGCCGGGCCATGGTACCCCAGACCGTCTGATGAGCAGGCCCCTTCCAGGCCAAGAGGTCAAAAGCTGTGGCCCTACGAGGAAGGAGGCCTTGGTAAGAACCACACAGGACACTCGGCCAAGGCTGTAGTCTTTCTTGGCCCCAGCAGCAGACGGGGAGAATGTTGCTGCTATGATGGTTAATTCTGTGGGGCAGCGTGGCGGGCAGCAGCGCCTGTACACTTGCTCTCAGTTACTCTGAGGGAGGAGTGAGGGTGATTGAGATGATACACGCATGAAACTCAGCATTCGGGATATCCAAATAACCCCGCTGGGGTTAGGCCTCCTGTACCATTGACGACCTGGGTAGAACCAAGAGACCAACCCCCAAAGCAAGAGCCAGCCAGGACAGCTACCGGGTTGGCAGGCAGGTCTGCAGCCTGACCATGCAGACGTGCCGGACCACACAGCTGTGGGGACAGCTCCTTAACCGGAGTCCTTATGTTACAGAGTGCGCTCTCTCTCTCTCTCTCTCTCTCTCTCTCTCTCTCTCTCTCTCTCTCTCTCTCTCTCTCTGTCTTTCTCTCTCTCTCCCCTCTCTGAGCTTCCATGGCTGCCGGGATGGTAAGAGGTGCCTGCAAGAGACTCTGGCAAACCAGCAGATGCGAGGGAGACTTGGAGTCCATCTGAACGCGTCTCCTCCCCACAGATCCAGCCTTCAGCCAAGGAGGAAACCCGCACAAAGTTTGCATGCGTGTATGTGTGTGGTACAGGCACAGGGGTCCTTAGAGCCCTAAGGAACGAGGCTAAAACAATTAAAATGACAGCATAAAAACAGTAGGGAAAGAAATTGGTCATGCAGTGCAGGGGCATCTCACACCTTAGGGCCAAGAAATGCACCAATTCATACAGATTAAGAAGTGACATCAGCCTCAGGTCCAGAGACACCAGAAGGACGTAGGTGAATGTCAGGATCAGGATTACAGCAGTAGATGATACAACTTTTTTTAAAATGTGCCAATTCCTTCAAAGACACAAAGATCAAGAAGGAAGTCAAGAAATATATAATTTGAATAGTCCTGTGCCTGTTAAGGAAGTTGAGATGGATTAATAGCAAAAGAAACACCTTCCAACAAAGGAAATTACAGGCCCACATGTTCCCTTATATGGTGAATTTAATATTATAGAGAGAAAGTGTGTCTAAACTTCCGTGGGGATGTTTCCCCAAGGGCCCATGTGCTGAACACTCGTCTGTAGTCTATGGAGCAGTTGGGAGGTGGGGCCTAGGGAGAGAAACGGACACATGGCCTCGAGGAGGATGCATGATGGTGCCCTGGCCCCTTCCTGCCTCTCTCAGCTTCCTGCTGCCGTGAGGTGAAGAGGACGGGCCCAAGCAGACTTGAACTGAGACCTGTGAAACTGCAAGCCAGAACAACTCTGCTACCTTAATAAATAAACCTTAGCCAGGCCCAGTGGCACAGGTCTGTAATCCCAGTGTTCTGGGAGGCCGAGGCAGAAGGACCACCATGTCAAATCCAGCCTGGGCATCCTAGCAACTTACCAAGACTCTGTCTCAAGATCAAAAATTGGGGTGGCAATGTAGCTCAGTGTGAAGGACCTGGACTCGGGCAACTGCCACTTTCTGAAGCAGTTCTGAAGGTCTTGTTTTCTGAGCGTGTTGTTTGCACTGTCCTGATTGTCTCCATGTCTCAAGTCAGAATATTGACCATTTTGACTTTAAGGAAGAACCAGAAGTCACATGGTGCCAGATCAGGTGACTGAGGTAGATTTTTAAGGTGTCATTTCTTAGGAGCCTGCCTTTCCATTCCATGGCACCAAGCAGCAGGAGCACCAGCTTTATGACCACCCCTTTCAAAGACATTCACAAAGAGAGCCCCTAGAACCGCTTCAGAAAGGGCGGGAACAGCGGGATTGGAGTGCTTGGCACAGGGGGGTCTTTCAAGGGGGATTCGTGGCACTGTGTCTTCTATTTTGGTTCTTTCCTAAGCATCCACCATGCGTTTTGATTACACTTCGTATCAGCCCTGCACTGTTTTTCTGTGTCTGTCTTATTTAGCATGATGTCTACCAGAGTCACTCATATTTGTGACAAATGGCAAAGTCTCATTCTTTTTTAAGACTGAACAACATTAACACCATAGCGTCTTCATCCATTTGACCATGAGAGGCACACCTGGGCTCTTGTGGACAGTCCCACAGCAGCCACGGGAAATCACGCCTTCCCGCGGTGATTTCATCTCCTTGGGCGTGTCCTGAAGAGGGCGTGCTGGGCCACCTGGCTGTCCTGGGCCTAATTTCTCAAGAACCCTCCCTGCTGTTTTCCCTCAGTTGTACACAGGGCTCGGCTCCTTGCGAAGAGTCAGAGACACCTGAGACGCCTCCCCCACCCAGCCCACCGTGCGCACAGGGGAAAGAAACCCCCACGCCCCTTCTGCAGAGCCTCCCCCTTCCCCTGGGCCCCTCCGCCCTGCTGGCCGGTTCAGCAGTCTCCATTTATGGTGCATTTTCCGTTCTGGGGTGGTATTGGGCGGCGGCTCAAGCTCAAGTGTATCATCTGAAAACATTACCGAGGTGAGCTGAGTCTGACCCAGGAGGTTGAATGGTGCGTGGCTTCTCTATGGGAGAAACCTGGGGTGTAAGTAAGTAAACGCGCCGAGAAAGACAGTAGGACCCGGGGCGCCGTGGAGAGGGCGAGAGGCCAGCGAGCGGGGCGTGGCACCATCCCCTCAGACTGGACGTGACCACTGCAGATCACAAACATGCTAACAAAAAGGGTGACTTTGTTCATAAGAAGACTACCAACAAAGGCTGCTCGTGCCTGCGCTAACAACGGTGGGCACCCCACGGACCTCTGAGCGCTCGTGGCGGGTCCTCACCCCCGTGCTGTCTCTTGCCAGGGTCACTCCTGCCGCCACCACCTGCACTTCATGACTCACCGCAGCCGGCCCCGCAAGTCCTCGGGTGCCTGGGCATGCGGTGGGGTGCCCTCACTCTCCGGGTCCATCTCCTTGCCCGTTTCCCCGTCCCTGCCCTGCCCACGGCTGGCGGAGGAGGACGCAGGGCCCCACGAAAGCACCATGTCGTTCTCACACCACCGCCCGGGCCCCATGAAAGCTGCATCCGTGAGGTCACCTGTGCTGCCTCCACCTCCATGGCGCCACGCTAGACGTCCTGGACACCGCTGCGCCATCCACTGGCCCAACCAGGCGTCCACGATCGCCTTCGTGACCATCGCCAGGTGCTCAGGCCTGTCTAGCTCTCCGTGCCACAGCCCAGGAAACCAAGCTCAGAGAAGTTCAGCCCACGTCCAAGGTCCCGGTGAGGGTCAGACGCAGCTCAGCCTGGGGCAAGACCCTCCGATGGACCATGCGTTACCGACGGTGCTGGTTGCTTAATATTGTTTGATGAGACTCTCTGGTGTCTTCGGAGCCACGGAGCAGCGGAGACATCTGATAACGCGTTTGAAAGGAGGATGTTAATTAGCTTTCCGGTCGATTAGCGTGCTTGATCCCTTTTGCCTGAAGAAACGCTTCACCCAGGTTCCTAAAGCGGAGGTAGGACCCTTTCACAGTGGAGCGGCGCCCTCCCCTTCGCTGCAAACCCTTTGACAGGCTGGCGGGCCCCTGGGGGCTCAAAAGGCATCTTGAATAAAGGCATCTCTCCCTCTGCAGGGCATTGTGCTCCGTGATGGATTTGCAGCACATGAGTGACCAGGCAGGCCATTCATGTCCATAAATACACATTATAAGTCACCTCGGCACGCAGGCTCCAGCTCGCCTCTAAGTGGTACAGAAGCATCTGTCCTGCCGCGTCTTCGTATTCGATGTGCCTCACCCAGCCGTCGAGTGGGCTCGTGGGCAGCCGGGCACAACCACAGTGTTTGTTCACTTTCCTTAAAATTAGCCATGTGTGTGTTTAAAGCGACAGCTGGAAAATAGTGGCAGGGGACAGGGTGCTGCCTACCGTGGGGCCAAAGTCAGAGCGAAAATGTCCTCCACGAGGACTCATCGTGAGATTTCTCCACAGGCCCAGGCTCACATGAACGCCCTATGTGTAAGGTAGGTATGAAATCACGACACAGAGACGCCCGAGCAGAAGCCACACGCTGGCGCTCCTGTGCAGGCCCAAGAGCCAGGTCCAGCGGCACATCAGACCAAGCAGGGCAGAGCCGGGCCCGCGGCCGGGCTCCAAGCCCCGCTGCGCACGGGGCAAGGCCTCCAGCATCCCCCGGGCGCTGTGGGGTTTTTATCCATTTCAGATTCCTGCTCGAAGTCTCAGGTGGCTCCATCCCACAAACCATGCCCCCCTGCCTGTGTCCCGGGCTCCTTCCTCCAAGGGCAGCCAGGCAGCCACAGGTTCACCTGCCATGCACAGCTAGGCCACGCCTGAGTTTCCCAAGGCTGACTTTGCGTGGTGAGGTGCTTCACGCAGAGAACGCATTCGACCTAAGCTGGGTAAACCTTGGCTCTTTTGGGCCATTTTATCTACTGACTAATGCTCTAATACTTGGTGGATTTTTTTTACTCTTAAGAATTCAATATAACAATCCCGAGCGCTAATTACATCCAGAAACTAAACACTTCTTGTTTATAATCTTTGGCGTACACCATGAGGTCAGAGTTAACATGCCGACAGAAAGCTACACAGGCAAGACACAGGGAGGGGATGGACGGGGCAGGACGGGGTGGGGGGACAGGAAGGGCCGTGCCGGCCTGCCTGGCCCCGGGCTTTCCATCTGCCCCCTGCAGCCCAGCTTCCTGGTCTGACTGTGCACCGTGCCCCCTTCCTGCCAGGATGGCGGGTAACTCCGCCCAGGGTCCCTACGCCGAGGCCTCTGTCCCCTGCCACACACCCGCACCTGACCAGGTGCCCGCGGCGCCGCCCAAGCCGCACAGGCTTGGATCCTCAGGGTGCCCTGGCCCCTGGGTGACGAGCCCGAGGCCACACGGAGGCCCCGGAACGACTCTAACTGGTCAGCAGGGTGGGTGCCCAGCACCCTGGGCTCTGCACACCACCGAGGGGCGTAGCGCTCCCTTAGCAAGTGCAAGGACCTAGATCTGATGACCCGGAACCAAGAGGCCGGGCAGGGTGGCACACACGGATTCCCAGCACGCAGGAGGCTAAGGCGGGAAGAGGCCGAGGGCGAGGCCGGGCAGGAGCTCAGGACAACCTGGACTACAGAGTAAGACCCTGTCTCAAAAAATAAAAGAGCTGGAAGGCAGCGTAAGCTGGGAGCGCGCCCAGTCCCCCACCGCGCCGTGACCTCCCGGGGCCGCGGCAGCCGGGCGCGGACCGGCACCCACGGGCCAGCCCAGGCCGCCGGCAGCCGGCAGCTACCGTGGGGAAAGTTAAAAATCACGGACGGGAATTCGGTTCTAAAACCTGGATTGGAAACGCGGGCTGTGGGCGCGGCGACGCCTGGCCAGTAAGGCAGGGAGGGGCCCAGGCCGACCGGAGGCCGACGAGGAACCGGCGGCCTGGCGCCTTCCCGCGCGCCGCGGCGCGGCGGCTTCCCCAGGCCCGGGACCGGCGCGGGGCGCGCCTTCCCTGCCACCCGGCCGGCGTCCGGTCGCCTGAGATCCCCGCACTCCGGACGGTGGCTTTGGACACATCGGAGGAAGAAAAAGGCTGCGGCTCCCGACAGCGTCGCCGCGGGCGCGGGGACCCCGGCGGGCGAGGCGTGGCGTCCCCAGGGGCCGGGGCACAGCGCCGCCCGCGCCCGTGCCCACCCGGCCCCGCGCGCGCCGCCGCCCTCCCCGCCAGGGCCGCGCGCGGTGCGCCGCGCCTCGGCCTGTGCCGCCCTCCGCCGGCCGGCGCGGGAACGGCCGCCCCGGGACGGACGGAACCGGCGCGGGCTGGCTGGCTCTGGAGAAGAACCGGCAGAATGAGGTCACTCCGCGTTCCCAGGATCCGCAGTCGCAGCGCCTGCCGAGGCGCCAAGTGTCCGCTCCACCGGGAGCGCTGAGGCTGGGGCACAGCCGCGAGGCCCTCTGCTCCAGCCTCGGCGAGGGAGAGCGGGAGCCCCGGAGAGCCCTGGGCTCCAGTCCTGCCACCAACCTTCCAGTCAGTCGCGGGCCGGACTTCTGTTGCCTGAGGCTGAGCACACAGATGAATACGGTTAGCTTGCAGGATTTTGAGAGACCTCAGAAGTTAGTATGCAAAAAATAACTTCAAGTAGTTAAAAGTGGCAGCTGCAACACGTATGACAGTCCCACGAGGTTTCAGTATGTAAAACTTCTCACTTTAAAAAAAGACCAGTAGAGAGACTCATTTTATCGAAGACTGTATTTTTAAATGAACCCGATTTAGCATTACATATGTGAATATTGTATTAGCTCCTGCGTTAAAAATAGACCAAAGAGACACTGAAACAAAGCAAGCAGCCTCAGTGTCTCAGATCGTTCCCACAGCAGGCACCAGTGAGTGAACCTTGGTGGGACCCACAGACCCAGCGAGCAGGGGATCCACTGGCCTAGACCGCAGAGGATCTACGGACCCAGCGAGCAGGGGATCCACAGACTGGGCAAATCACGGGTGATCTGTGGGCCCCGCAAGCAGAGGACCGGTGGACCCAGCGAGCAGGGATCCTCCGACCAGGCAAGCAGAGATCCACTGGCCCAGCACGCAGGACATCCACAGATCCAGTGAGCGGGGGATCCACAGATTCGGGGATCGCGGGATCCACCGACCAGGCAAGCAGAGATCCACAGATCCAGTGACCAGGACAGACTCCTGGGCAAGTTGCAAATGACGGCCAAGGTAGCACTTGTAATAACTTTGTTTACGGGTGTCCTCAGATGTCTCACACTCTGACAGACGGCTTCCGCTTCAGAGCCGGAGTCCGAAATGGCCTTGGAGAAATGAGCCAGGGTCCCTGGGCATCCAAGATGGACAGACTTCAGAGTCACGCAGTCCTGGGGAGGGGTCACATGGCCCTGTTTTCGGCTCTGACCCGGAGCGTCTCCATCCATTTCTTCTTAGGACCTGGGCTCCTGGCCGTTATCTTGTGCCAAAAAATCAGTGGCGTCTCAGAGACTTCCACACGAACATGTGTGCTGAGTCTGAGTCTACGGTGGGTTTTCATTTTTCTACTCACAAAATAAGTACATGCTTAGCAAAACTTTGCTGATACATGAAACAGACCCCATCAGCGCTGCAAGGATCTTGAAAACTAAGTTGTCACTGGAATTACAGCTAGAAAAACCAGCCAGGCCTGCACAGGGAACCTAAGAAGGGGGTGGGCTGGAGTGTGGCCTCATGGTGGTGCCTGGGCCTGGCACTCGCAGTGTCCTGGGGTCAGTTCCCAGGACCCACCAGTGCACACGCCTGCATTCACACACACACACACACACACACACACACACACACACACACACACACGTACATGCACATGCGTGCACGCATGCACCAGGAAAGAAAAGAAAAGGAACCACACCTGCTAAAATACGAAGCCTAGCACCAAGGCTCAGCATAATTTCCCAACTGTGCAGAGTGTTCAGTGATATCCATGAAATGACGTCTTAACAAGGAGCAATAAAACACAACGTGAACAAGAAAAGACAATCAACAACATAAAAGAAACCCCTGCTACACATATGTGCACGTGCCAACTCCCCAAGCGAGTCTCACATGTTATTCTGCCACAAATATATACCAGTTAAATAAAAATTTATCTGACAAGGTGTTGAAAGCCACCAGAAAAAAAATGTTTCACTAAGTATTATGATTTCTTTTGAAAAAAATGAAAAAATAAAACCATTAGCAAAACCAGAGAAGTTACTTAAAAAGGACCAAGTGTAGATGATGGAATCAAAAAATAAAACAGAAGGAAAGTTTGCTGAGCTCATCACCGAGAGGAGCCGAAGGAGACAGAGCCGGCAAACGTGGCCGCAATCAATAGCCCTGACCCAGTCGGAGGACAGGAGGAAAACAGGCAGAAAGCCGTGAACACCCGCTTCAGGGTCTCACCTCGCCAGAGTCCTGCAAACTGCAGCTGAAAACTCCCAAGTCTGGCAAAAGCCGTGAACACACCGGCTCAAGAAAGAGCGCAGACACTCCTAGGATAAAGCCACGTAGCCCACACCAACACCGTGGAATGTCCTGGCAGACAAGGAAACAAGCCAGGGTTAGTCAGGGCTGGTACTCAGTGCAGGTGCGTTACCCCGAAGCACCTGTCTGGGCGGCAAGACTTCTCACTGGAGACTCGGCCGAGGAAGAAAGGAGCACGACAGGAAGGGAGTGCTGGCCACAAATCCTGCACGGCCACAGCAGCATGGCCTGCCACGGACCCCACTCGTGGCCAAACTGCCTTTGTGAGCAGCAAGAAGACCGCAGCGCTCCCAGCCTAAGGCAAACAGAGCCGTGCCGCCAGGCCGGGCGCGCGGGGCCTCATCCCGGCACTCTGCAAGGCTGAGGCAGGAGGATTGCAAGTTCAGGTGTTTGAGCCTGGCCTGAGCAACTTCACGACTGTCTCAAAATAAAAACGTTTTAAAGATTAAAAGTGTGGTTTCATGAGAAGTTCCCGGTTCAGACTCCAGGGAGAGAGAGAGAGAGACCACTGGCAGCCCAGCCCCGATGGCTAGCCAACTTTCCGAAGGAGAGAAACAAAAAAGGAAAGATTTCAGCAGCGGAAGGATGACGGAACGGCAGGGGCGGGGTGGACGACACGGTCCTGTGTCCAGTGAGCTTCTTCAGCTGGCGATACGCACGTGGCACCAGTCACACCATCACATCAGGAGTGAAGGGTGAAAAGGCCCAACGTGAATTAAGATCCTAAGGCCGGACCCGGGTCAGCGGCCACCCAGGCGGCGCCCGGCGCCCGTGTGTGCACCGCCACACCCGGACGGCCACCGAAAGACGGCTCGGATGACATGCTGGGGAAGTGTTGCAGGCATGTCAAAGCAGGTTTCTAAAATATGCCCCAGTGACTCGAGGCACGATAAAGAAAAAGGGGGGAAATAAAAGAAGGCGTCAGCGTGTCACTAATTCCCTCGAATGGGCGTGACCTGAAGATGCCCATCAAAAGACAAAGACTGGCAGAGCCGACGAAGGTCAAATTCCAAATGTGTGTAGGCAGCAAGAAACTCACTTGGGGGCCGAAGGGAAGAGCTCAGCGGTCAAAGCGTGTTGCGGCTTGGGTCTGGAGCACCCCCAAAGCCTCACGCTCCTACGGGTTCTGGGTGCCATTGGGAGGTGGGGCCTGGCTGGAAGGGGCAGGTGCTTGGGGCTTGACCTGGAGCCGAGTGTGCTGGTTCCGCCCTTCCGCCATGCTGCTGTGAGGATCTCTGTCTGCCCAGCACCGGCTCCAGCTCTGGCTCTAGCTGCGGCTCCACCATGTGATTCAGCCATTTTCCAGCCGCTCACCATGAATGGACTGCGAATGGACTGGGACTTTCTGAAGCTGTGAGCTAAAATAAGTCTTTCCTCCTTAAGTTGTGCACATTGGGTATTGAGTCACAGTGACAAGAAAATAACAGAGACAAAGCCCTTGTCCAAGCCAGCACTGAGTCCCCAAGCTGGTTCCCCAGCACCACACAAGCTGGCCTAAATCCTAGCGCTCAGGAGGCTGAGGCAGGAGGATTACCCTGAGTCTCAGGTCAGTTTGGGTCACATAGGGAGCTCAGAACCAGCCTGGTCTACAGGGTGAAACCCTGTCTCAAGAAAGAAAGAAAGAAAGAAAGAAAGAAAGAAAGAAAGAAAGAAAGAAAGAAAGAAAGAAAACTAAAAGAAATTCACTTCAAATTTGATAAATGAAGTAAATTGAAAAACTAGGGTGGAAAAAGATACACCACGCTGTAGTGGTTTGTTTTCCCATGGCTGGGACAAAATAACCAACAACCCAACCAAAAGAAGGAAGGTCCACTGGGCTCACGGTCTCAGGGGCGTGGGCCGTGGTCAGCTGGCCCCATGGCAGAGCAGTGGCGGCGGAAGGCGCGGGGAGCAGAGCTGCTCACCTCGCAGAGGCTGGAAAGAAAAGCGCAGAGCCCGTACAACGAAAGAGAAATCCCTGCCGAAGGTGCCCCCGGGAGCCGCCTGCAAGCGCTCCCACCGCCCCGGCACTCAGCTGTGCACGTCATGCATGAATCCTCCAGGGTCTAGTCATCTTCCTAGGAGTCTATTTATCCAATCAGCTTGAAAGCTAGGAGTCCCCATCACGCGTGCACACATTAAAACAGCAGGAGCTGCCCCGTGTCTCAGTTACTTTCTCATTGCTGTGACTCAGTACCCGACACTCACAAATTAAGGGGAGGAAAGGTTTATTCTAGCTCACGGTTTCAGAAGGTCACAGTCCATTTAGGGGTGGCCGGTAGCCATGGAAGGACATGGCAGAGGCAGAGGTGGAGGCAGCTTCTCATGACATCACACACAGGAAGTCGAGTCAGGGCAAGTTGGGACCAGTCCTCCAAGGAAGGCAGGAAGCAGCTCATAGATCCTCCCAGGTCTCAGCCCAGTGATCACCCCTCCTGCATCCAAGTGTGGAAGGTGTGGTAAACCCCCGCTACACGCCTGTAATCCAGTTTACATGCCTGCAGTCCACCCCTCCAGACTAGGCCCCCATCTCCCAACAGCACATGGCTCCATAGACAATCCACACCACTCAAATACATGAGACTTTGAGGGACACTCCCGATCCAAGCCACAATACCCTGTGAGTAGCATAAACTTCAGGTGAGGAAGGAGTAAGAAGAGAAATCGCAGAGCGACGGAAGGGTTACCCCACCAGGAAGAGATAATGACCCCGAAGATACAGGCACCGAGAACGGTGCTTTGAAATACGCAAAACCGAAAGTGGTGGAGCTGGAAAGGGAAGCTGATCCTAAATCACAGTCGGAGGACTCAGCTTTCTCTTCACAGAAATTGATCGAACTATTAGAAAATTAGCAGGGATATTGAAGAACTAAGTGACATGTCAGCCAACAAAACTTGCAGAAATGTTTAAAGCTCGGCCTAAAACCAGAATATACATTCTTTTCAGGCCTTACGTTGGTCAGTCACCAAGAAAGAGCAATATAACCTAGGTCACAAAAACAAACCCAAGACATCGAATAGAATTGCAATCATACAGAATATGTTTTCTGACCATATTGGAATCAAATTAAGAATCAGTAACAGCAAGCTGACATGTAGAAACAGAACAACATGCTTTTAAGGAATTCATTGGCCAGAAGAAGTTTCAGAGAAAACTCCAAAATACAGAAAAACAAATGAAGACGAAAATATGCCGAATAGAGATTTGCTGGATGCAACTACCACAGTACGGACAGGGAAAGGCATAGCTTTGAGCATCTGCACTGCAGCAGAAGTCTCAGATCAGTGACTCAAATTCCCAACTCAAGATGCTGGGGAAAGAAAGGCAAACTTCAAAGCCAGAAAAAAAGAGGAAATTATAAGGGTTGAAGCATAAATTGATAAGATTTAGAAAAAATAGAATAGGTGAATTATAAAGTTAATTCTTCCCCCAACAAAAACCAACTCTAGAAAGACTGGAGAGAAGACACTGTAAATACAACCACGGTTCCTATAGGCACAGAGGATAAAAAAGGATGGCACAGACAGCGCACAGTCAGGCACACAACTGTGAAGAATTAGCGATGGAAGTGTTCATCTTGGAGCAACACGAATCCGAACGGAAGCATGGCACCATATTTCACCCCCAGACTGGCCAACCCTCACAGGATGGACGGCATCCTGTGCCGGGACGTGGCACGCAGCCCCTGGGACTCGGTCTCACCAGGAATCACAAAATGGCACAGTTACGTGGAAAGCGTGTCACCGTGTCTTACAAAGCCAAACGCCGGCCCCCAGGGACCCGGTAGCTCTGCTCCCGCGGAAACAAAGACCTCTGTCCGTGGGGTCTGTGCAGCAGTGTCCAGCGTCCTCCCTGGGAACAGGCCGTACACGCGTCAGGCGGAGGACAGAAAGACAAGCTGTGAAAAATCCAATCATGAAACTCTACTCAGCAATCGAAGGAGGATAAGCTACCGTAACGGACTGTGGGGGAGGCTCCAGTACCTGACAGGGGCCCCAAGAGCCCAGAACGAGAGCGCTGCCTCACCAGACGGTGACACGGGCAGTGCCAGCAACGACAGGCGTCACAATGGGCGGGGGAGGGGGTGGCCAAGGCGACCTCCAGGCTGCCTGGGTGACAGGGTACCTGCCTCCGGGCGGGAGCCGGTTTTGGGGAGGGGGGAGCTCACCTGCCCCACCACTGGGCTGGGACGCTGCATTCTGCGCAGACCACCCACTACAGGCAAAGTTTACCTAAGTGAAAACAACGGGCATGCACTCAGCCCTACAGCCCATGTTTAAACATGTTACTAATTATACTCTTCAAGGGAAGATACACGCAGAATGTTTTTGTCTTACTTACCCGCTGCTGAGACAGAATACTCGACATCCACAATCGCAGGGAGGAAAGGTGTACAGAGCTCACAGTTTCAGAAGGCCTCTCTCAGTCCTCGGACGGCAGCCGGCAGCAGCGGAACCCCACGGCAGGGGCTGGAGACAGAAACCAAGTGGAGCCGCCGCCAGGCCAGAGCGGAGATCCAGACGCGGCTGCAGCTTTCCTAGGAAGGGGCCGGGACGCCGGCTGTCCTCCCTCCTCACACTTCAAGCTGCTGTCGGCCCCCCATGCAGGGCTCGTGCCCCCTCCCGTCCCTGCCACGAGGCAGCCACACACCTGAAAGCTCTTCCCTGGGCGTTGCCCAGTTGCGTCAAGCTGACACAATCCGTCCAGGTCAAAGCCGAAGCTTCTGCCCCTTCCAGCCGAGCTCTGCCGCCCAATAACACGCAGTTCCAAAGCTTTTGGGGGACACTCAAGAGCCAAACCCTACGCATTTCCTCCAAGGTGGGCGCAGAGTGAAGGTGGCTACCATTTACCACAAACTCCAGGAACACACGTGTGATGTATCAGAACGAACAAAGCCATGATCCTGTCTGTAGCTGTGCGCGCGTCCCCAGAGGGGGCACATCAAGACCTGGGTTGACAGCGTTCCAGGGACTGAGGGACAGGACGACCCGAGCCAGAAATCAACCCAGAGGCCACATGCAGGTGGGCAAAACGTGTCTTTGGACACGCTGTTACCCTGCTGTTTCTCAGCATAGTGATACGCTGCGTGTGTGTGCCTGTGTGCGCATGTGTGCACGTGTGCACACGCACGTGTGTGTGATACTGGGGATCAAGCCCAGGGCCTTCACAGGCAGCTCAGTTCCCAGCCCATTCTTGACTTTGAGGCAAGGCCTTGCTGACCTGCCCAGGTGGGGTTCAAGCTTGAGGTCCTCCTGCCTCAGCTTCCCAGAGTGCTGAGCGCCGGGCTGGCACCACCGGGCTGGGACAGCAGTTCCTCGGGGTGGGTAGGTGGCCTTTGGCCCCCGCAGGTGAAGGACGGCGCACCTGGAGCCTGTCCTTGCCCTCCACCTCAAGGGCCTGTTGGCCTCGGTGGAGATGAAGGAGCAATGGCCCTCTGATGTGCGATCGATGTCCGCGAGAGGGCTGGTGTCGGGTTTCGGGGGCCGGGTCGGTGTGCCCTAATGCTTCCTAGCCTGCGGCCGCCCCTGCCAACAATAGACTCAAAAGTGCAATTTTGGCAAAATAAATAAAATGATGGTTTGTAAAAATGCTTCTCTTTTACAATGATCTCATAGGACACTGCACCGAAGAACAAGGACGCATTTCTCGCAAGGCTTCTGCGTCCTGGGAGGCAGGCGGAAAGAAAATCCATTATCATGTATTTAAATGGTGCAAGGAAGGTGAACGCTCCCCAGACACGGGGGAGGGGCTCCAGGATCTCCCTCGGGACAGCCTGGTACCCTCTGCCCCACCCCAGCTTCAGGCTCGGGCCCTCTCCCCCTCCTGGGCCCTGTGTCCCCACACCCTCCCACCTCCGACTCCTGCTTTATGGAAGGGAAACGCAAAGGCCCGCAGCACCCTCCAAGGTCAGCCTGGGCCACCGGCACGGCCGCCAGCCCCGTGCCCACGCCGTGCCCACGCCCTCCTCCACGAGGCCCACCACCCTGCCCACAGGGACTCTGAACCGGACCTCCAAGGTTGTTCCAGCTCCTGGTGTCATACCCTTAAATAGGCCCAACCGTGTGTCTTTAACCAGGAGGGCAAACGTGAGACCTTCACCAGCGGCCCGAGCAGTCTCCTCTAGGCCTAGGTGTGGCCCTCACTGCGGGCAGCCGTAGCTCCCATCTGCTCACAGGGACACTGTGCCTGGCATGAGGGTGCAGAATGCCGCCGTCAGTGCCCAGAAGCCGGGTGACTGAGTCACGGCACTCGAGAAGTGGCCTTGAGGAAAGGGAAGGGGCTGAGGGGGCGGGGGGGGCGGGGGGGAGGCAGGAGCAGAAGGAGACGTGAGTAACATGTGATAAGTACGGTGGCGGTGTGGCCTCCCTGCGGTCCACTGGTTCCCTAGAACCAGGGAAGCAGGATTCTTGCGCCAAGGGCAGACAGCAGCCGACCGATGGTTCCTTCCTCCGCTGTCTGCAACACACAACGGCGCTTTCTTGGGTTTTGGGCCCAGGCCACGGCTTAGCTTTTATGTACATGATCCTCCCAACCCACTGGAGTGACAAGGACCCTGGCAGATTGTCCAGCAACTCAGCAGCTGCTGTCCGGCCCAGGGTGGCATGTGTGTTCCCACATGCCACGTCCCGGAGTGCGGGCGGCTGGGGCGAGGCCGGGCCCGTCTTGGTGTCAGGGAGGGATGGTGGCCCCGCTTGTTAACACCTCCACTCATACACAGGTGCTGCTGCTCAGGCCCACAGCCACCGGAATGATGGCTTGTTACATGCGTCCTAACGCCTCAGCGGAAAGACTTTCAGAGTGTAACTAGCTGGAGGCAGGGCCACATGGGAGCATAGTTAGGTACTTCGCAAAACTTAGAAGAGGTGCTTTTACCCCCCACATCTCAGCCTTACAAATTAAATAACATGTGATGACCATCTGCTTGGCACAACGCCAACAGCTCCCACAGTTAAACTGACAAGATCCACTTGCCCCAGCCGGCACCCTGTCCCCAGGGCGAGACGGCAGTGTCTCCTGATAAGGCCCTCTGGCCACGCCCACGGTAGCCCATGTTCCAGCAGCCAGGCAGTGAGTGACCCACTCAGCGGACTCCAGAGCCCCCAGGAACCCAGCTGGCAGCGCGGGGTCACAGCCCCGGCCCTGCTGGGCGGTGTGCAGACCGCCAACTGTTGTATCCGATCCCCTTGGCTGTTCCCATGACGACTTACAGGGAAGGCGCCGCACCAGCTTGCTTGTTATAAACACACGCGCCGTCTCGGGCAGGCAGGAAGGCACCCTAGTCAGAGACGGGGACCGGTTCCTCGCCAAGCGACGTGGCAGCCGCACCCCCGCTGGGCGTCGCCACCCTCGCCCTCGGCCTGCTTCGGGGCTTCCAGTTTCCGGAGTGTGGTGGTTACGTTTCCACTGCTAGCACACAACACCCGGCGTCCACATTTGGGGAGGAAAGGTTCATGTCAGCTCACAGACTGTGTAGGTCTCAGTCCATTCACGGGTGGCTGGCGACAGTGGGGAGGGCCTTGTGGCAGACCGCTGCTCAGGGCCTCATGGGAGGAAGAATCAGACACCGGGAGAAGTGGGCCAAGCGTGTATTCCGTGGGCCCACCCTCAGCGATCTGCCCCTCCTGACCAGCCCCCATCTCCTATCCTTAGATACCCCACAACACCCAGCACATGAGGCTTCGGGGCCACTGCAGACCCAGGCCATGACACTGGGTGATGGCTGTCTGGCCTACTTTTCCCCAGCGGTGGTAACGGCTGCCTTCCTCTGAGACTGCTTTACTCCCCCAACCCGCAAGGGCCGGGTTCTGGAACTGTCCTGACGCACCCAGCATGGACGTAGCATGGCTTCGGCTAGCGTGGGCACAAGTGTTGCCTTTTACTTTTAACTCCTGTTTGAATGACCTAAAGCACTTCATTTTAACTTACAAGCTGGTGTTTATAAGAGACCCAGTAGAGCTGGGCCCAGTGGTACAGGCTTCTAAGCTCTGCATTCTGGGAGGCTGAGGCAGAAGGATCACAAGTTGGGCAACTTGGGAACTTGTTGAGACCCTGTCTGAAAACCAATAGTAAAAACTGGCTAGGAACGTAGCTTAGTGTGAAGGCCCTGGGCTCGATTCCCAGCACCACACTTACAAAGGAAAATAAAACTAAAAATGTGACCCAATACAGGATACTTTCTGTTGCCTCGATTACCTCCCTGACAGACGCACGCAGGCCACACGGGGATTCTGGCAAAGTGCACCTGTTCCTGTTCCCCAGATGCACGCAGGGCGGGGGAGCTGCAGCCCCGCAGGCCTGGCGCAAGCGTGATGGGCACTTTGATGCACTGTCTTCCCTCCAAGCAGGCCCGTTTCACTGATCTCAGGCAGGTGGAGGTTAATGCCGACTTCAAAGACCTTCATGGGAGGTGATTCCACATTCTTCCCTGCAATCAGCTCTCCCTGGACGCCTCCTTTGTGGGACCTGAATGGTCCACGCCCACCCTGAGGAACTGTTTGCATAAAGGTCCTCCCCAGCGCAGCCTGGCTCCTGCGGCATACCTGTCACTCTTCGCTAAGTCGCGGTGCGGAGCCATGGTCCTCACCCCGGCCGTGAGCAGGAGGGCCCGTCTGTCTGTCTCTGCAGGAAGGCTGCCCACTGCAAACGCGGTGACTGTGCACACCAGGGCTGCACCACGGCTGGGCTCCTCTCAGACCTGCAGACGAAGGCAGAGAGACACGGGGGTGCTGTGACCTTCCTGCAGGCCCCCATGCCCTCCCAAAACAGACTGAGGACTGCAGGAGCCAACACCCATGCAGACCCAGACCCCGGGGTCCCAGTGGCTTCGGACTCGCAGTTTCCCCTTGGGCAGGAGCTGGGTCTCAGGAAGTAGGGGAATTATTCTTAGAATCGGTACACAGCCCATGCCATGCCACAGAAGCCAGACCAGAGGACGAGGCACGGGCCCTGCTGGTGTCCTCCCCTGGCCCAGCACCTTCACACATGCCAAGAGGAACTCCTTGACGGGCAGGACCGTCTCCAGCAGAGCAGCCACACCGCCTGGGACAGAGCCAGGCCGGCCACCGCTGAGCCCCACCCCGGCCTTGCTCGGCCCTGCTGCAGACTCTGCCCCTAAGTCCTGCCACGACATAAGTCCAGAGCCGGCGAGACAGCCGGCACACAATTACAGAGCCCCAGGCAGGACCCTCTCGGGCACCAGGCCGAATCCAGGGTGGCCAGAGCCTGGGGAGGACCTTCCCTAGGTTCCCACTTGCATCGCCACACAGGTGAGGCACCCCAAGCCTCTGAGACTTGACACGGGTGCTAGCCCGTGATCTACCCCTCTCTATCCTGGGACACTTGGGCCGCATGGTGGGAAAAGAGCAGGGTCTTGTGGCCAGACCTCAGGTGACATGAGGTCCCTTGTCCTGCCGGAGTTGCCTGATCTTCTGGAAAACAGGTACCCTCAACCACAAAGCCTGACACCGCAGGGTTGGGACAACCTGATGACCTCTACGGTTATTGATCCAAAGAGCTCTGTCAATCTTTCAGTACTGGTGACCCCAGGTGGGTATGGCCAGTCCCAGCTGAAGCCCGGAGCTGTCTTCCCAAGTGGGTCCTCATCACCGGCCCCTACTTTCCTAAACCTTCCGGGTTTGGTTATGGGCTGGCTGCATTACCAAATAACAGAGATGAGCTGAATTACAGAAAGACAAAATAAAGAAAGCGTTCTGGCTGGTACAAATGTTTGTGAGGTATTTCAAGGAATATATCTGCAGTCATTGTTGGGGAGTTTTTATTGCTGAAAAAAAGAACAAGGATTCTGTTCTTTGAGAGAATGCGCAGGCACTGGCGACTAGCCTTGTCTTAAGTACCAAATTCTTTTTATTTATACTAACTCACTTGATCCTCACAACACACCTGTGAGGGAGAGCCACTGTTGTCCCCATTTTTAAAGACGAGTCCCAGGGAAGAAAAGTGAGTCCCAGGGTCAGACAGCTGGGCAGGGAGGGGCCCAGACCCCGGGCCACAGCTGATGACTCCTACCCAGAAGTTACGTGTCCTTCTGGAGCTGGACTCGATCCTGTAAGTTCGCCAAGTCCCCTGTGGGGATGTGGAGGGGCAGAGGAGGGAGAAGGGCCAGGGCGGAGACAGAGCGTGGGGCGCTGGGTCCCCCGGGGCCAGGCGTCCCACCTCACGGCCCGGAGCTTCTTCCACCACGAACCTGAAAGCCTGGGGCGCCGCGACCCACCTCTGCAGTCACCCAGGCCGGGGTGCCTGTCCTGCTACCCGGAGCCAGGCCCAGCTCCTCTGAAGCCCCTGGGGCGCCAGAGAGACCCAGCCCTGCCCCGGGGACCCAGGCGCCTTCCTTCCTCAGCGGGCCGACCTCCCTGCAGACGGGGGTGTCCCGAGTCCAAGGGGTGGGGGAGGCTCACTGGGGCGACCTCGGCGCCCCCAGGGCGCGCCGGCTCCTGCAGCGGGGCGGCTTCCCGAGGCGGAGCTCCAGATGGCTCAAAGAGGAAGCCTGCCGTGGGAACGGGTGGACCCCAGGTCGGGCCTTGCCGAGGACACGCGGGGAAGGCATCTCACAAGAGTCTGAGCAGACCTGGGTCCGGATCGCAGGCCGCGCTCCCACGTTCGCAGGCGGAACCCAGGCGTCCCGCGCAAGCAGCTGTCCCGTGGGCTCTCCCGGCGCCCCGAGTTCACCGAGGGGCTGTTCTTCCGCCTCAGGCTCCTGCTCTGATGACACGTCATTAGATGGATTAGCACACCTACGCCACGGACCAGCCGCTGGCAGGAATTTGTTGACAACAGCAGCAGCGCTGCGCTCACCCAGACGGGAGCTTCGTGGGCCGCCTGGGCCGTGCGTGAGGCTGCCCCAGCCCGGGTCCGGCCGCAAGACGGGGCACATCCCCCCTCTACTGATTCCAGTCTGTCTTCTCCGCTTGGTTACAAAGAGGAGGACTTCGTGCGTGTTTTCCACTTACACATACTTAAATCATAAACTTTGGAGAAACTGTTAGAGTCACAGATTTTATTTTAATAGACTCATTTAATGTCTAGGTTGACAAAAAGTAACATAAAATAATTTATAATACGTATATGCAGCTGGGTCACTGGCACAGCCTGTAATTCCAGCACTTTGGGAGGCTGAGGCAGGACAATCTCAAGTCTGAGCCCAGCCTGGGCACCGGCAGCTCAGGAAGATCCCTTCTAAAGGAAACAACAAAAATGCACCTCAGAGTAAAGGCCACATGTGTTCAAATCTCAGCACTGCCCCTCCCCCAAAAAAGGCATGTCCGTGTTTGAAGTGTTGAATCCAATCTGGTTTAGGGTTAGCAAAATTCCAATTTGTTTCTTTCTTTTCTTTTTCCTTTTTTTTTTTTTTTGAGACAGGGTCTCACTCTGCAGCTCAGGCTGGTCCTGAACTCACTACATAACCCAGGCTGGCCTTGGACCCACAGCAATCCTCCTGTCTCAGCCTCCCGAGTCACACCCGGCTTATGTGGTGCTGGGGAATCGAACTCGGGTACTGCGTGTTTGACGTAGCACGTCAACCTCTGAGCCCTTCCTCCAGCCCTAAATTTCCATTTTGCGTTGCTGGGTATTGCTCAGTGCTTCCTTGTTTGCATAGCTCTAGCTGTCACCAGTAGGGTGACTTGTGCCACTGGGGCTTGCCAGGGTCCAGTGCGCCCCTGGGCAGTGTTGGCTGTTAACGACGGTCTCATGGGGACGCTGCAAGCCCCAGCGTCAGCTGTGCAGGGACGTGTCCTCTGAACCACAGCATGGAGGCACGTGTGCCCTGCGTGGGTACACACGCGTGTGCCTTCTCGGACTCCCTCGCTGTCTATGTGCCTATTCAGACCCAAGCTAACACCGAGGCCACCAAACCAGTCATTGCCGAGTTTTTTTGCTTCACTTTCAGCTTATTTTTAGACTAAAAAATCAGACTTTGCCCCCAGGACCCCTTGAGAACGACCCCTCTGTGTGCCTGGCAGCACCAACTGCCTCCTGGGCTTTTCTTAGCTTTGCAATTTATTTCTGTCTTGGCAATCCAAAGCAAATATGGATTTTAGTGCCGAAGCTGAGGGACAGTGGTTCCAGCTCTGCTGCGGCTCCTTCCTGATGGTGCGCAGCAGTATCGCGTCGGCTTCTGTTGACCGCAGCACTGTGCCAGCTGCCTGGGCCGGCACAGCCCCTCAGGCGCTCCGGGGTGGCACCGAGCTCCACCCGTCTGGAAACCCACCTCCTACCTCACACCTGCCTCCCGCCCCAGGCTTCTTCCTTCCCTCGCCCGGCCCAGAAGACCTGAGCCCGCTCGGATCCCTCCCGGCCGATTCTCCTCCCTCTGTTTACCCATCCTCCCCCGCAGGCCCTGCAATCCTGCCCGTTCCTCTCCACGTCCCTGCCGGGTCCCAGATCATCTGCCCAGATGCTCAGAAGCTTATCTGTTTACGCCTAAAATATGCCAGGCATGGTGTTGGGGCCGGGATCCCAGAGAGAGCTAGGCCACGGCCTGGTGTCCCGGGCACTCAGCAGCCAGGTGCGGCTCCCTGGACTGCCGAAGGGCAGGACGACTGGTCTACCCGTGTACAAGGCCACCAGTGCCTTGCTGACTATGCAGGCAACCTGTGGTCTGGACAAGACAAGCGTTGGGAATCTTTAAGGTTAGGACAAATTACACTTGGCTCTGCCCGCGTAGCTACCGTGCAAGGATGGAAGAGGTCCTTCCCAGCAGAGGCTGGCGGGGAGAACAGGGCAGGGAAGAACAGCCCCGGGGCACCAGGTGGGCCCCGCACCTGCACCTGCAGCGGGGTAACAACCGAGGAATGTGGAGAATTCACATGGCCAGCAGCAAACAGGAGAGAGAAGAAATGAGGAGGGGAAGGGAGAGGAGGCGATGGGACTCGTTTCTAAAGCAGGCGGTACCAGAAGCTCTCCCTCCACACAGGACGACCTACCACCGAAGCCAGGTCAGAGGGGCGCCTCCCGCGCCCGCCAGTGACAGGAGAGATGCACTTCCTCCACCTGCCCACACTCACTGGGTACACACAGCAGCTCAGACAGAAACAGCTGACCTATCTCAGCCAGCAGTTTGTACATCAGGGCCGGCTGATGCTGCCAGTGGGTGCCCCCCCGGGGTCCTGGGAGGACCGGGCCGCGCTCCCTGCAGAACCTGCTCCCCAGGCCTCACTGCTCGCTGCCCAGTGCCTGGTTCATCCTGCCTGCTGGGACTCCTCCCGCCCCGTGAAACCTCCATCCTGGGAGCCCAAGGGCCTTGTCACCTGTCAGAGCCAACACCTCTGGCTTTATGATGATCTCTGCCGGCACCGGCATCCACAGTCCAGCAGCTGGCCTGGGCTATGGCAAGCGTTTCCAGATGGTGCATGTGCAGTGCCGTAGTTCTCGGTGCCATAGTAGGAGGTCACTGGCTCTGAAAAGTTGTAAGATGAGCTGAGCTTTGACGACCCCCGTTAACACCGCAACTGCTTCGTGTCAGGATTTCTGGGCACCAACCTAGCTACGCCTGCCTGGAAAATGGTTGCTACCGACTTCTGCTCAAGGGATCATTTGCTTAGTGGGAGCTTTTGCTCCAAGGCAGCCAGGAGGTGCTCTCGGTTCACAGCTGGTGCTGTCCCTGACCGATGTCGTCTAGGGGATGTGGCCCGGAGGATGCCACCCAGGAGAGGGCTACAGTGCGACACAGTGGGGGTGCTGGGAAAATGGCCATAGATGAGCGCCATGACAGCTGGGAGACATGGGGGGCAGGAGGCTGGCGTGGAAGAAGCACGTTTTCAGTATGTGAAGGCACGTGCGTGCTCCAGGGCCTCCCAGCAGACATGCAACTGTGCTTTGGGAAACACCAGCCCAAGACCAGAGAGAGACAGAAACAAAAGGGAAGAGAAAGCGGCCCGGTGCTGCAGTGCGGGCTCCTGTCTTTGCCCACGCCTGGACGCTCAGTCCCTGCTGCCAGAGGCCGTGTGCCCACGATCCTCGTCACGGGGCCGCACTTCCATCGCTGGAGCCAGGGGCACTCCGAGGGACTGCCGGCCAGCTGGGTGGCAGAAGGGCTCTGCTGCCCGTGTGCAGGCCCGTGTGTATCCTGCCGGGGGCGAGCGGTCTCGGTGAGCATTCACCGTGTCCACAGGTTTCCCGTTCTTGCTCAGCAACTCAACCGCCTGAGGAGACCTACGCCCGGGCCCTCAGCCCCTGTTCTGAACCAGCCATAGGACAGGGGCACCCAGGCAGCTACGCATCACCTTACAGCCACTCCCCGCCGCTCACACAGCCGCCTGCGCTCTGCCTCCTGTCGGGTTAGTGGCACATTAGATTCTCACAGGCACGTGAGCCCTGCTAGGGATCCAGGTCGTGCCTCCTTCTGAGAATCTGATGCCTGGTGATCTGAGGGGGAGCTGAGGCGAGCGTGCTAGCAGCAACCCCCAACCCCACTCAGGTCACGGAAAAACCATCTTCCACAGAGCTGCTCTCTGGTGCCCCCAATGTTGGAGACCGCTGGTCTAGACCGCGCTGGCTAGAGGGTGGCATTGGGCCAGCCGGAGCTCCCTGGCCTCCAGCAGCGTGGGGTTCCTCCTGTGGTGGAGAACAGGGCTGCACCCTCACGAGGAGGAGGAGGGGGGACATCCCGGCATAGAGACGCAGCTCACTGTCTCAGGGCCCAGCACCCAGGAGCTGAATTCCACCCCGACCTCAGCCAGGCGCTAACAGAGATGCCATCTGGCCCCTGGCGTCAGGTGGCTTCTGGGGGCGGGATGTCATGGTGCATTGCTCCTTTCGGTGTCAGGCCACCTCTGGGCCGGAATTAGCTGCCACCCCGTGTTGCCACCCCTGCCAGCCAATACCAGTCAGCTCTGCTGTGGAGACAGAAGAACCTACCCCCCCTTCTCCAGATGAGGAAGAGGGACAGTTGGGTGGGGAAAGAGGACAGCCGGGAGGTCACTGCCAGAAGAAAGCCTTTCTGAAGAGGCCACCAGCCCCAAATAAGCCACCCCCTGGCCAGGGAGTTGCTGAGGCCACAGGTCCGGGGACAGCACCTCCAGCAGCGAGGGGCTTCCGGTCACTCACCCCCCTGGGGGGCAAGGCTCCCGTCCCAGTGCGCAGTGCAGGCTAAAGCGACTGCGGGTCTACCCACGAGCTGGACAGGCCGGGCGCTCACGGGGTTCCCCTTCCCTCTGGGAACCTTCTTCCATTTATAATTCGAACCTGGGACTTAGGCAGGCCTCTGCTCGGAGTGCTGAGCCGGGCCGGGAGGTGCCTCTGGGTTTCAGATCTGCAGGGCGGTGACCGGAAGTGCGGGGACTTGTGTCCTGGAAGAAGAGGCATGCGAGTGCCAGGGAGCAACAGGCCTTAGGCAGCGCGAGAGACAGAGGAACACACAAACACAAGTTGAACACAAGAAATATTTTAACGCTCCTACCCCCGAAATAGCCGTGGGCGGAAGAGGCTGGACAGAACATAGCCAGGGCATTGGTGTGGAAGACGCCACAGCCCACCCCGGAAGGCAGAGCTGTGACTGACCGAGTGGGGGCGGGCCCGCTGCGGCTCCCGGGTGCCTGTTTCCAAAGGGTCCACGTGCCTCATCTTCCAGCAAGCTCAAGGCTTCTGCTCTAACACGGAAATTTCATCCGTTTGGTACTGATTTTAGTACAGGCTAAGAGGCATGGGTCTAGAGCCAATGTCCCGTGTGCATGACCAGTTCCCAGCATTTGCTATAGAGGTTCGGGCCCTGTGTTGAGGGTCAGATGGCTGAGGCGCCCTCGGTTCTGCCCCATCGACCCACCCACCTGCCGTGGGGTCGCCCCCCATGCGCTCTTCATAGCCCCCTAACATGCAATGCCTTGAGATCTGGGATTCCCGCTTTGGTCAATTCGGGAAAAATTGATTCTATACACAGGATGATTCAAATATCTGTCAAAAGTGCTTTTTCAATACCCAGCAAAGGTCGAACCCAAGTGTAAATGAGGCGGACGCTCAGCCTGCTCGGCCACTTTCGTCTGATGTGTGGTCTGTACACCTGCACAGCCGCGGCGGGTGGGGACGGACGGGCGGGTAGGTAGGTAGAGAAACACGCGAAAAGGCGAACAAACCGGGAACCGAGAGGCGGGTCAGCCGGCTGGCCCGGCGCGGCTCCTCCGCCGACCTCTCCAGTCTGCCGCGCAGGCACAGCTACTTTTTATGTGGTGGGACACCCCCGACTTAGTGCGGGAAAGAGTTATTTGAGCTCACAGTTTGAGAAGGTCCCTGTCCACCGAAGGGCGGCCGGAGAGAAGCCGCGTGGCAGGTACGGGAACAGAGGGCAGGCAGAGCCAGGACGCGCGCGGGGCTGGGGGACACCCTTCCTGGTCAAACCCCAGGGACCGCCCCCTCAGCCACGCCCCACCTCTAAGCAGCACATGGTTCCGTAGGTGCTCCACAACTCTGGAGCTGAAATGAGAACGCACAGCAGGGACACGGGTCCAAAGGGATCCGTCCAGCTGACTGGACGGCAGGACCCCCTCTCCCCAGCCCTGCCGCTGCAGCGTCCTGTCCTGGGCGGCCGGGGTGCCCTCCCAGCCCTGCTGGCCAGTGGACCTTGGTGCTACTTCTGTGGAGATTTCAGGAAAGTTCACTGGTGGGCCTCTGGGGTGATCCCTGAAGGCCAGAGGGTCCCCAAGAGGGCCTGGAAACGACCCAGGCTGTGGGTCCTGACTCCTGTGGCATGTTCACAGGGCTGGGCCGGCCTAGGCGGGAACACAGGCACCACCTGGACACCATCCACTGGTGGCAGCTCCAGGCCACACGGAGCCACACTTCACTCAGGATGATGTTCCTGGGCCCTGGGGCTAAGACAGGATCCGTTATGGGGTTTGTTCTATGCCCGCAGAGTAATTTCTGTCTGTGCCAGCATCCCCAGGGAAAGGCACATAACTTCACCGGCGCTGAGGGAGGCTGAGGCAGGAAGGTCTCAAGGTGGAGCCCCATCTGGGCAGCTTAGTAAGATCTTGTCTCCAAATAACAAATAAAAAGGTTTAGGGGTGCAGCTTAGTGGCAGAGGGGCTCTGAGTTTGGTTTCAGTACTCCAAAATAAAAGAAGGAAGGAAGCCGGCCAGCAGAGGGATGCGGACTTGACTCGCCTAGGCCTGTAGGCTTGAGCTGAATCTTCTGAGTTAGTTTCCGGGAAGGCAGAATTTCCTGAGCTGACCAGGGCTCCCAGGGCTCAAAGCACAAATTAGGCATGAGGGCTAAAATTAGCTAGTGCTAAATAATATATTGAGATCAGAAAGTGAAATTTTCAAGATCACATAATCCAGCTTTGCTGGGGATCTGCCACTCAGCTTTCTGTCGCGATAATAAAACACCTGGGATCGTTAACATGAAGAGAAAAGATTTGTTTTGGCCGCTGGTCCTGGAGGTTCCAGTCCAGAACTGGGGAGTTGTGTTATGTCTTTGAGCCTGCGATGAGCAGTCTACCTGGGCAGGAGAGGACGTTGGAGGCAACACTGCTTCCTCCAAGGCTGGGAAGCCAAAGACAGGGAGAAAGAGGCGCCGGGGTGCAGCTCAGTGGCTACAGCCTTTGCCTCGCATGTGCGAGAGCCTGGGTTCGATTTCCCAGCACCACCTTAAAATTAGCCAGGCATGATGACCCACTCCTATAATCCCAACACTTGAGAGGCTGAAGCAGGAGGATTACTGCCATGATTTCAAGGCCAGCCTGGGCTATATAGTGAGTTCAGGATCAGCCTAGACTACAGAGTGAGATTCTATCTCAAAAAAATTAAAATTAAAAACAGGGAGAAAGAAGAAGGGGCTAGAGGTCCACAACCTTTTGAGCATTCGTGCCCCCAGTAACCACTAGTCCCCGCCTCTTAAAGGTCTAGAGCATCTTCCCAGTAGGGACACCCTGAGGACCACGGCTTTCACACGTAGTCTTTGGGGTCACTCATCCAAACACAGCAGCCACTAACAAGCTCTGTGACCTGGATGTGGCCCTTCCCTGCCCTGGCCCCCTCTCTTAGGTCTGCTAGAGGTGATCTCCAAGCTTCTTCTAGGATCGAGGTACTGCCACATTGCTCCCTCGGACCAAAGTCAGGCGCCACCTCCCAGGCACCAGGAAGAGGAATCGGAGGGTAGAGATTCTGTCTCCTGTGTGTGGTTAGCTCGCTTCTCTCTTGCCACCCGGCCATCACGCCTGTGTCCATTAGGCTCTCCGGGGACCTGTTTTTGTTGGCGGCCTCTGGTTCGTGGTCTCCATCACCCACCAGTCCGGGAGAGTTCTCCGACAATGTCTGAGAAGTACCTGACCTCGCCAGAGGAAAGTGCTAAAGGAATCTGAAGGGGTAAAGACAAGCAAAAGCCGAAGACAGCTCAACTCCAAGGTGACATGCCCTCTGCCTCTCTGAGAGTTCAGAGGCACCTGGGCCGCGATGAGATGTCACTCAGCTGCGTCAAGGAGGAGGCACGGGCCCCACCCTGGCAGACACACCCTGCAACGGGCAGCAAGAGTCACAAAGTCCTCGCACGAGTCCCCTTCTCTCTGCATCTCATGGCAGACGGGACTGTTGACCAGATGCCTTAAGTTTCCATAAAGCCTCAGAACTTTGGCAGGGTAAGTTTAGTCAGACATACACAAGGGTAGCGCCCGGTGGCTGAGCGCCACCCCCCGGAGCAGGCGGCCGCAGTTCTCAGCCGGGGCCCTGGCTTCTCAATATTTCCCCTAATATTTTGTCACAAAAAAGACTAAGCACAAGAAAGGCGAAGGAAATGTTCAGTGAACACTCCTGTGCCCACTGCCTACGCTGTGTGGAACCCACATTTCCACACGTCCGTCCATCTACCCAGCCCCTGATCCACCATCGTCCTGGTCTGCGGTGTCCAGATGGCGGCAGATGGCCGCACATCGGCACGGCGCACTCAGCTGTGTGGCCGTGGCCTTGTCACCTCTGCCTGTCCTCATCTATGAAGCATGGCAGGCGTACGAACACACCACTAGCACTGCTGCGACAACCAGTACAGCCGGCACTGCACTGCAGCACATGGGCCTGGTGCGGCGGGAGCACCGAGCCAGGGTCAACCAACTGCCGTGATGGGAAAGCGAGGCCTCGTAGGATCTGCACCACAGCTCCAGGGTGGCAGGTGGACCCAGGTTTCCAGAGAAAACCAGCGTTGAATCTGTTTCACAAGCAGGATGTTAGATTAAGGAAACCCTCACAATTGGGAAAGTCGTGGCTGTCCCCACGTGGTCGTACCCACGTGCCCGAGAGTCCTGACGGTAGGCTTCCGGTGGCCATTCCAGGGCTCGCCACAAGGGGGCAGAGTCTCTCAGAGCCCAGGCACCCCAGGCATCCCAAGGCTCCCACCCCCGCGCCCAGAACCCTGGAGGCTTTACCGGACATCCCCACCCAGGAAACGGCGCTCGGCATGCATCCCGGTCCAATCCCCTGCAAACACTTTTCTCCATCAGGCTAGCTCTGCAGTGTTTCTTCATGACCACTCTCAATTTAGAGGAAGATGGAGGGGGGAAAAAAGAAACAACTTGGTGCCTAACCTCAACTGTTTGCAGTGTTTTGTGGCTGATCCATTTCCCGGAGCTACCGTGGCAGCTCGCCCAGGCAAGCGCAGCCTGTGTCTGGAAAGCAAGCCACCCACCCACGCAGTCAGAAGGCATTGTTACATGCAGGAAGAAAACGAGGAGCAGCCCCTCCCTGCTGTCCCCCGTCCCAGCCAATGCCAGGCTCACCACGTCCCCAGGACCCCCTTACAGAATCCACTCAGGCTTGCGCGTTTCGTTTGGGTTTGGCGTCTCTGTCTCTCCCAGCCTGAAACTCCGGCTAACTTCTCTCCCTCCTGTGTGCTCACAGAGCTGGCAGCTGGGACAGACCAGGCTGGTTCCCCGCACAATGCCCCACGGTCTAGGTCTCCCCAGTCATGCCCTGCTGTTGTCCCTCATCCTGGCCCCCTGTGTCCTGTGAACCAGAAATCTTCCGTTGGTGATCATTTCTAGGGTTGGGGATGAGAACACATCTTCATCTTGTAACCCTCGCAAGTTTTTTCCTCTTCTCATGCGAAGATTCAGGTCAGATTTTAAAATGGCAAGTATCGGATACGTAAACATGGATTATGAATTCATGGATAAATTGGCATGGATTATAAATTAATGTAGCCTTTTACAGAAACTCAAACTCCACTTGTCCTCTGACGTCTGTTGGGTACATGTCTCCTGCTCTGAATAAGTGAGAACTCAGTGACCCCTCACTGTGACCCAGCTTCCACACCATGGGTCAGAACGCCAGGAAACCCAAGGCCAGCTGCCTTGTGGGAGGAAGGAACCTTCTAGACCATCTCTTGCCTTTCTGAGAGATCTTTTCTGCTGTTCAGCTACTTAAAGATGCTTCCGCTTCCTCTTTTTTTTTTTCTTTGACCTTCAGACCCTTCAAACACCTAGAAGAGGAATGATTCATAGGAACTGAAGAAGCTGCGGTGTAGCTCACTGGTTAGAGTGCTCGCCTAGCGCTTGCAAGGCCCGGGGTTCGATCCCTCAGCGCTACATAAAGATTAGCAGGGCATGGCGGTACCCACGGGAATTGACGATCTGAAGGTGAGGGTCGCAGGTGGCTGGCTCCCTGAGTCCGAGCTTCTTTCCACGGGTCTGTCTCCAGCACAGCAAGTGGCTCCTGGATTTACTGCGTTCTAATGAACATTTCTACACGTCCTCTGCGACTGCGTTCTAATGAACATTTCTGCACATGCTCTGCGAGTTCTGCTCAAAACTGCACACAGAGAGGCAGCCATTCAAGAGGAAAGTTGGTGAATTATTGAAAGGCTGCTGTGTCCTTTATTGAAATTTGGAATTTGCCTTTCATTATATAAACACCATCTTCATTTAAAAATAAGTAATCCTAAGAAGAAATAATCCTATTTAAACTTAGCCAATGTAATCCTATTAAGGCGACTCCATCCTAGTTCAACAGGAGAGGCAGGGCCCTCAGCCCATGCCCAGTGCCGGGTGGTTGCAGTGGGGCCAGGCTGACCCTCCCTCCGGCCTGGGCCTTACTGGCTCCAGGAGCTCTGTCCAGCCATTCAGCTCAGGGTGTGGCTGGAACGGGGTAAACAAAGCAATGCGATGGCCCCTCCCAGCCCTCCTGTACTCTCTCTGCGCGTCCCAAGCCACAGCCCCCAGGACTCAGAGCTGCACACAGAGGACACTTCAGCACACCCCCCAACACACACATACACACCCAGCAGAGTCCATGGCCCAGCCCCACCTCTGCCCTCAGGACCCTGCCTCATCCTCTGGCTTCGGGCTGGCAAGATCGCTGTAGGTGCACAGGGCACAGTGACACCCCACCTCCAGGAGTCGCATCCACCTGGAACCTGTGGTTGTGACCTTCTCTGGAAACAGAGTCCCTGCCAGTGTCACCACTGGGGCCAAGGGCTGCTGTCTTTGTGAGAAGGGGAGAGCTGACACACTCAGAGATGCCGTGTGGCCTGCAGGCCGAGTGACAGACTCTGCAAGCTGAGACTTCCAAGGGGGCCGGCAGCTACCAGAGGCCGGAAGGGCCGGAAAGACTCTCCTCCAGAGCCCCTGGGAGAGCGAGGTCCCTCTGACACCTCTGACGCAGGGACTTCTGGTCCCAGCCCCGGCCTCGGTGGCCTGCTTCAGCCCCGTCTGTGGTGCTCTGTGACGCGCTCAGGAGACTCAGCCCGGGCTTGGGGGGGGGGGGGCAGTGCCCTGTCTCCAAAGGCCGGGAGCAGAGCATCGGCTCTGCCCAGAAGAGCATCTCACAGGTGAAGGCTGTGGGTGGCGCTCCTTGTGCCTGGGGGCAGTGAGACATCTCGACATCGCTGTTCCAACACGGCCGGGCTTAAAGGGGACATCAGGACTTCTTCTGTCCAAGTCCTGTTCACAACAGACACGCTGGCCTCTCCATCCTGACCCTCATCCCCACTGTTCTGCCCTCAGCGAGAGCGTCCTGGAGGCGGCAGCTTCACTCAGACCCGCAGCAAGGGGCATCGGTGACTCTAGAAAGGAGTGCTTCCTCCTCGGCTGTGGTCGCCTGGTTGATGCACCCGTGCTGAGAAGCAGCCGTCATGTGGCTCCCCACTCCGTGGCCCTGGCTTGGTGGCTCTCCCATTGCACGAACACCATACCCAACGCCCACAACTTAAGGAGCAAGGTTTGTCCTGAAAGAGACATAATCAAAATAGAGTTAGTTCTGCTCACATCTCCTTCCACTTACCCCTCCCCTCTCCCTGAGCTCATGAGAAAATCAACTTTTGGCCCTAACCCTGCACCTGTGCCAGGAACAACCAAATATGTTCCTGTGCATCCAGAGGTCGCCATGGCTGACAGATTGCAAGTTTCTGTGTACCCAGAAGTCTCCACGGTCAGTAGACTGACGTTAGATAGATGCGTAAACTTTCTGATGTAGAAACAACGTCTGCCCCATTTCTCTTTTGTTCTGTCAGAACCCCCCTTCTGTTCTGTGAGAAATCCCCCTTCTTATTAAAAACCCCTGACCCAAGTTGTTCGGGACCGGCTCCCTTGGTGGTCGGGTCCCAGCACGCTGGTCTGTCTGGACAGTGAACTCTTGATCACCCTGTGAGCGTCACCTAGCGGTAACGGTGACACATTGTTCAAGATGGCGGATCTTTACATTTTCACGCCATACCCGATCAGGTGACCAGACAGAGGCAGGAAGTGGGGAGGAGGGATCAAGGATGTGACATTGTGATGAACCTGGCCCTGGGCCAGTGCCTTAGATCTTCTCGGGAAGATTGTGAATCCTGTCAATAGAAAAGCGGGGGGAGGGACCTGCGACCTAGGGATTTAGGTGGGTACCGACCATGTTTTCGGTGTACCTCTCTCCACTTGCATGTGGGAAGGTCACCCTTTTGCAAAAAGAAAATTAAAGCCTCATACCCTGCCGTCCATGCCTCTCAAGTCCATCCTTTGTTTGGACAGGAAGATTTCTACGAGCCATTTCTAACAACCCTGCCTGTGAGTCCCGTGCATTAATCCGCACTACAACAGTCCTAGCTCCTGTTCCAAGGATCTCAGTCCATGCACAGTTGTCGGCCTGGTGTGGAGGCCACAGCTCACCCAGGGGCCAGGAAATAGAAAAGGGAGGATGGGACAAGGACACGCCCTCCCAGGGCCCGCCCCAGGGCCCCCGGCTCCACCAGGCCCACCCCCAAACAGCACAGTCAGCCAGGAACCCATTCAGAGATGGATCCTCGAATGAGCGCAGTGCCCTGGGCGGGGCCCAGTCACATGCTACACACGGGAGGCTCTGGGGACATTTCAGACCTAAACCATAAACCCCACTTCTTGCAATTTTCAGCGAAGACCTAGACAGCCCATGGTCTTTGGCAAGTTGTTAAAAATGAGGTGCAGATGAAGCAGCTTTATATATGCCATGGGCGAAATCAGGAGAGTGAAGAGAGCTGACGTCCTCGCTCTCACCTTCCCCGCCAGGGCAGGCCCCTCAGAACAGTGCCCTCCAAGCCGGAGCTCCGCTCCAGGAATCTCAGGCCCTTTGCGGTGTGACCATATAATGCGCGCTGTGGCTTGTGGTTCCCGGGGATATACATCTCCTAATGACCTACCAGGTTGAGTTGAATTAAATATTGAAAGCAAACTCCAGAAATATCTAAGAGGAAGCACACCAGCGACGCAGTATCGATTGTGCCCAGCTGCTGAATAATTGATCTGTTCCCTCCGAGCCTGGATGTCACTGTTTAGTCCTCGGCACCACGGGCAGCTGGGACAGGGCTGCCGCTCGGCCCGCCTGGTGTCTCCAGGTCAGAACAGGGCACTGGTCGGGGGAACAGACCTGGCCTTCGCCTGCAGTGCATACTAGGCCAGGCCAGAGCACGTGGGCTGCCTTCCTCACGTGAGCACAGCCCTGAGGTTGTCTGTCCCCTGGCTGTCAGGGGGTTGCGTCCTGGGATTATCAGGACAGGGCTAACGACCTGCCTTCCAAACATGGTTAAGAGCAGCTGGCCGAAGCCATGAGGGCAGTAGTGACATTTTGGTTGTGGCTGACCTTTGGGGGCCTTGCTGCCAGGTCAGGGTTTGGTGATGGGAGGAGGAAGTGGCCCACTCCAAGCCCTGTCCTCCGAGAGTCCAAGTCTCCCCAGCTGGGCCCAAGGCCCTTTGAGTGCTCAGGCCAGCCCTGCCAGCCTCGAGTTCACAGTGCCACACTGGGAACAGACCAGTGACCACATCCAGCTGCCACGCGGCCTGTGTGTCTCTGGGAACCGAGACCTGCCCGCCCCTGTCCCCAGCTCTGACTCCCCTGGAGCTCACAAAGGTCCCCGGGAATGTGGAGGAGGCTGTTTCTCCGGCTGCCTATTCTTATGTGGCAGATCTGGTTACAAATGGACCAGTGAGACCAGGAAAAATGATCCTGGGAGAACTCAGCCAAAAGGAAGGGCTTGGGGGTGTGCACCCTTGTTCTGTTTTGTTTCTTCACCACAAACACAGCACAGCAGTTCCTCGTTCCTGTGGGAGAGACTGGCCCTCGGGCTCGGCGCCCAGGGCGTCCACAGCCCTTCTCAGTGTCCCAGGCCTCCGATGAAGGGCTCTGGGTTGCTCTTGGACAGCTCAGATAATCCAGGGCCAGCCTTGCTGATAAGGAGAGGCCTGCTTCGTGACCAGGCAGGGAGACTGGTGCAGGGCCCATGCCACGCCCTGTGGGAGCCACCAGCGCTCCCCAGACTGGTGACCTCTCCGTGAGGAAGTGCATGAGCTGGAGATCTCCAGCCACAGTTTGTGAGAGGTGAAAGGCCTGGCATCCCCACAGAGGCTGGGACGTCTGGAGACGCCCCTCAGTGCAGTGAGCCCTGAAGATACTCATTTATGTGGCAGGGGCTGTGGCAAGGCCACTGAGCAGGTGGCTAAGCACTGTCCCCAGGCAGGGCCTTGGCTTCCGAGATGAATTTATCTCTTCGCAGCCTGGGGTGCAGCTCCTGACCAACATCTGTTCTCTCTGCGTGGAAGCGGAAGCTTTTCCCCTTGTCCTCAGACCCTGCCATCATTCTTACCCGTCACACGTGGCCAGCTGCACCCCCTGCACTTCTGGGATCATTTTCCTGTTCCATTCAGGGTAGAGACTCAAAGAGGTTCAGAGCTGCACAGATACCAAGCCCATGAGTCCAACCCTGCTGGCACTACAGGCCTTCTTGGCAAAACCTAAACTTTGTGCCTGCCAAGCAAATCAAAAGGCAGTGCTCAGTAATGTTGAAATTCAACACCCAATTTGCTGGGCCATGGTGGCACAGGCCAATAATCCCAGCATTCTGAGAGGCTAAGGCAGGAGGAATGCAAGTCTGAGCTCAGCCTGGCTGGGTAAAGTTGGTGACTTAGCAAGATCCTGTCTCAAAATAACGATTAAGAAACGAAAAAACGGTCTGGAGATACAGACCAACGTGAAGGCCAAGGGTTCAAGGTCCAATAGAGAGAGAAAGAAAGAAAGAAAGTCAAAGACCGGCTGCAGATAGAAGTCAGAATAACAGCAACAGCCCCACAGAGTGCATCTGGCAGCAATAGGTGCCCCAAGCAATGGCGGGATCTCACGAGTGGGAGGAAGGGATGGCGACCCTCAAGGAGCGGCTGCAGGCTGCTCACCTCACTGCAGAAAGCAGGGACCCAGGAAGGCAGGAGGTGCACACCAAAACGCCCAGTAACCCAAACTGGGTTTTCAGGAGCAAGACAAGGATGCCCACTCCCACCACCTGTCATCAACTTTGTGCTGAGATACTAGCCACGGGCGTCAGCCAACAAAGTGGAGCAAAAGGCATCCAGACTAGAAAAAAAGAAGTTTAAAAAATCTCTGTTTACAGATGGTGTGATGTTGTTCATATGATGTTCTAAGGAATCTACTACAAACTGTTAGAACTACATTAGTAAATCTTTAGGATGAATAAGTGTGTTCAACAAAGTTGCTAGATGTAAGATAAACATATGAAATGGATTTTATTTTTATCTGACTGCATTTTGAAAAAGTCTAAATATAGAATGAAAACAATTACCTTTACAATAGCATCAAAAAGAACAAAACAGTTGAGACCTGTTGGCGCTGGTCCTGTGGCATGGGCTTGTAATCCTGGCACTCTGGGGAACAGAGACAAGAGGACCGAGCATTTGAGTGCAGCCCAGGAAATGCACCAAGTTGTGAGACCCTGTCTCAAAATCAACAAATAAAAGTGGGCTGGGGATATAGCTCAAGGTGAGACCCCAAGTTCCATCTGCAGTATAAGAAAAACACAATCCTAATGGCATAATCCTTATGCTCATGGATTGAGTTGATACAATCTTTTGTTTGTTTTGAGATAGGGTCTTGCTCTGCAGCCCAGGCTGTCCTTGAACTCATGGCAGCTCCTCCTGCCCCAGCCTCCCAAGTGCTGGGATTACAGGCCTGCATCACCATGCCCAGCTTGTGCGATGCTGGGGAATTTTACCCAGAGACCTCTACTTGCTCGGCAAACACTGCAACCGCTATGCATTTCCTCCAGCCCTTCTGTGCTTGTTTTGACATGGGTACTGCTCTGCCGCTCGGCTAGCCTGGAACTCCTGAGTCCTAGTAGTTTTTTCACCTCTGCCTACAGAGTGCTGGGACTATAAGAGTATGCCACTGTGTATTCAATATAGATAGATCAATATTGTTAAGAGAGCAGTAATTCCCAAGTTGATGTATAGATCTAGCACAGTCTCAAAAAAAAAAAATACATCATCTGGGACTGGAGGAATGGCTCAGCCTTAAGCGCTTGCCTAGCAAGCACTAAATCAAGCGATAATTGCCCGAGTTTGATTCCCCAGCACCACATAAGCCAGGCGTGGTGGTGCACACCTGTAATCCCAGCACTCGGAAGGCTGAGGCAGGAGGATTGCTGTGAGTCCAAGGCCAGCCTGGGCTCCATAGTGAGTTCAGGACCAGCCTGGGCCACAGAGTGAGACCCTGTTTCAAAAAACCCAAAACAAAACAAAACAACAAAAACAAAAACAAAATCAGCTGGCTTCTTGCAGAAACTTAAAAGCTAATCTTAATATTCAAATGAAAAATTAGGATGACCAAAATAATCTTGAAAAAAGAAAGAACCAATTTGTGCTCATACTTGACAGTTTCTAAAGTTACGATGAGGATCCAGTGGCCAGACTGTGTGGTACTGGCACGCAGTCAGTCGTGTAGACTAATGGAGCAGAATCGAGAGTCCAGGAAGAAACCCTCACCTTTATAATGCATCGATTTTCAGTAAGGATACCAAAACCATTCGGGGGGAGGGGCAGTCTATCCAAAAAGCGGGGCTACAAAGTTGGGCGTGGTGCCCCACACCTGTAATCCCAGCACTCAGGAGGCTGCGGCAGGCAGATTGTCCTGAGTCCAAGGCCAGCCTGGGCTACAGGACAAGACTGTCTTTAAAAGCAGAAGAAGAAGAAGAAAATGAAGAAGGAAGAAGGGGGGGAAAGAGGAGGAGGAGGAGGAGGAGAAGGAGGAGGAGGAGGAGGAGGAGGAGGTGCTAGGGTAACTAGATATCCACATGAAAAAAGAAGGACAGTGACGCCCACCTTAGATAACTCAAAATGTACCACAGTTGTAAGAGCTAAGATAACAAAACTCCGAAGGAAACACAGGCACACACTCGCACACCCTTTCATGACCCTGAGCACACCGTTGCAGAATGGTTTCTTAAATACGGCACAAAACCTAAGCAACCAAACAAAGAGATGAACTGAAACCGAAATTTTTGGTTCCAGATGATACCATTGAGGAAGAAAAAAGACAGGTCAGGGCCCCGGAGAAAACATTTTCAAATAACGTATTTGATAACTGCCCCTAGAATACACAGACTTCTTCCAACTCAACAATAAAAAGACACTCTAATATTTAAACAGGTTTGGATAGAGATTTATTCAAAAGTGCTATACGCTTGGTGAATAAAATACAGGAGAAATTGCTCAGCACCAGTAGTCTCTAGGAAAATCTAAATCAATGAACGGGGATGCAATTGATGAGATATTTCTCCACACTCACTAGGATGCATCCATATAATAAAAAGGTAGATAAAAACAAACGTTGGCAAGAATGCAGAGAAACCGGACCCTTGTACGTCGCTGGGGGAAGGCGCAGTGGGGCAGCCTCCTCGGAAAGGCCTGACACTTCCTCAGAAGGTTGGACACAGAGTTGTCCTCGCACCCACGCTCCTCCCAGAGCGAGGAACACATGTGCCCACCCAAACCCTCATGCCAGAGACTGGGATCAGCACAAATGCTAACCCACAGGTGAACAGAGGAAGCGAGGCACCTTCAGTTGCCCGGAACCTGCTACCGTGGGACTGGAATGTCTCCCAGAAGCCTCCTGTTGGGAAGGTGACTCTATCTCTAGGTTCATCTACTGATGTCCTGTGCTGTTAAGAGGTGGGGCCTGGCCAGAGGGACGGGTCATGGGGCCCTGCCCCAGGGGAGCTTGCCTAAGCTAGCTAGCCCTGCCCGTCCTAGCCCCGTTGGCTTCCTGTCTTGCCACACTGCCATGACATGCAGAGCTTTTCTTGGCCTGGGCCTCTGCCAGGTCCTTCTCAGCAATGAACTAAAACAAACCTTTTCTCCCTTAAGTTGTGGGTGTCAAGTGTCATGTTCCAGCAACAGAAAGGTGACTAAGATAGTGTCAACACATCTTAACCCAGTGACCCTTGAAGACATGTGAAACAGCAGAAGCCGGTCCCAAACGGCCACACACTGTGGTTCTATCTAGACGAGAACTTACGACGTACAAGTTAATATCTAAATAAAAAATTTTCACGAAAAACCACTCGACGCCCAGCTTATATTTGGGGAAGACTTGGAGGTCATCCTGTACTGGGAAGCACAGGGAATGGGTCTACAGGGAACCGCCTCACTGGGAGCCTTGTGCAGTCATGGAGAGGGTGACCTGAGCTGCCCCTCAGAAGGGGCCTGGCTTACCCAGAGAAGGATCATGGTGGCAGGCTTCCTTCTGGGTCACTGCTAAGGTCAGGGGCGCCTTGGTGGGGAGGAGGGTGCCTCATCCTATGACCCTTATCCTGTCGTTCATCCCGTGCTATTAATCATCGTGAGGATCGCACAGGCCTCAGGTGGGAGCTGGCACTGTAGCTGCAGATGCTGTTTGCTGCTGGGACGCCGGCTCAGTCACGGAGCCCCCTTGCAGCTCGCTACTTCCAGGAAGAGGGCATTAGCAGTTGGTGGGAAATTGTTGTGTACTTGAATCCCAGCCCCAGAACTTTTTGTCAAAGAGACTTAGGTCATCAAGAAAGACGCAGCGGGCTTGCTTTCCCCTTCACCTGGGCTAATCCCAGGAGACACGTTGAGCAAGTGCTTGAGAGGCGGACACGCCGGGAGAGGCGCGCGAAAGGTCCGCATGGCCAGCTAGTGAGTTTCAGGGGCAATACTGGGCTCGGGCCACAGGGCCGGTCACCTGGGACATCTGGCCGTGGGCCTGGAGCAGGAGCCCAGGCAGCGGGCTGGGGTGGGCGGTACTGGGCTACAGTCGCCCCTGACATCCTAAGAGGACACTCAGATGTCTCTGTGGGCCGCTCCTCTGCTGGGAGAGTCCCGGGGCCTTGCGGGGGAGTGTCTCCCACCCCAGCAGACACCGGAGGGGCATGAGGGGGCGCCCCATCCCGTCACCTTGCCACGTAAGATTCGGGCTGCGGTCCTTCCACTTTCCCCGCTCGTGTTCCCTCAGCTGAAGGATGGAGACAGTCCAGGGATGAGGGCGGGCACCATGAGGAGGCCAGGGACGTCGGCCTCTCGCCAAGGCACGACGGGACCTCGCTGCAGAGCCCACCCCAGCCCTCACAGCATCCACAAGGCCAGGGATGCAGCAGCCCCCGAGCCCCCTGACCGCCACGGGGCTCCCAGTGGCCCCATGGACTGTCCTCCCCCCGTAGGGGTGGGATGGCCCAGAGCCGGCTGGTGAGCAACAGGCACCGTGCTGGTGCTGGCTTCCCAGAACCTTCTGCATAATTGGAGGAGCTCAGCCCACGTCCACTAGGCAACGGGGGCAGCCCTGTGCTCCCCGCAAACTGCTCAGTGCAAAGCAGGGCACGCTGGGCGCCAAACTCTCCCCCTGGCCACAAGCCTGATGCATCTTGCCGTTCAGACATGGTCAGAACGCCACGCACGGGGACCAGAGAGCTGGCAGGCAGAGAGGGCAGAGGGACTGCACCCTCCCAACACGGGCCATCCTCCCCCTAGAGATGCTGGGGTGAACGCAGGGCACTTACTCCTCCCTCTTCCCAAGGGAGGGGGGTGGGAGCGTGGGGCCCTTCCCCGACCCCTTGCCTACCGACAGGTGCGGGGGTACACGGGAGGCATGGAGCTCAGAGCCTGGGCAGCCTCCTGTGGCCGCGTGGGGACGACGGGGCCAGAGAACACAGACTCCCAGACCTTGAGACCGTGCCGACGTGGGGCCGAAGGTGCAGCTGCCCACCATCAGGTTTCTGAGGTGGCTAGATCCTTTCTGGGTTCAGCCAGAGGTAGCCGGGCTAACTCTGGGCACTGCGTCTGCGGGCTGGGTGCAGGGCCTCCCCGTGCGCCTCTGAGGATCCGCATCTGTGTTGGCCGCAGGCCACCGCGCCTGCCTCTCCTGGACGATGAGAGGGGAGCCTTGCCCTGCACAGGCCTGCCCTCTGCAGCAGAGTCCATCACGCTGGCCCCTGGGCCGCCTTCAGGCCCACCACCACTCCAGCGGCCATCCTGCCTCTGCCCGTGGCAGCATCAGCCCCCAGGAGGTTGGGCCTCCCTGAGCCGAGCCGTCCTCGGTGGCCCCACTACGGTCTGTTCTCTCCATTTCAGGAGCACCTCTCTATGTGCAGGGCAGCCTGCCAGTCACCTTGGGGTCCTTTGGGGGTGACACCTAATCCCACGAAGCCTATCCCAGCTTTGCTTCTGAAAACGCTCTTCTGAGGGAGAATTTTGGCCAGCGTGAAGCTCTCCATCTCATTAGGTACAGCCCAGAACAGCCCGCCCGCGACACTGTGACTAGGCGCTCTAGTCAGCTCACACAGGACTCAGCTGGCTGACTGCATTTGTAGGGAATACAGCCAGCTGTGGGAAGGGGCGCCTGGCTGCGCCCCCACCGCACCGGCACCCCTCTCCCACCTGGCCTCTCCTGAGCCCCTTGGCCCCTTCTCTAGATCCAGGGACACGTTTTCCCGCCGCGTGGTATCCCCGTCGTCCTGCATGCAGGGGCGTTGCTGGGTACTGACAGGGCCAGACTACAGACAGAGATGAAAGTCCTGTGACAATTTTGGAAACCGTGGCCAGCGCCACAAATACCTGCCGCTGTGGGCGGAAGCTGCGGCACTGTGCCTTTCCCAGGAGCCTTGATTTCCACCCTAGTTCTCTGTGAGAGGACCCTGGAGACCCTGTTATCCACGTCCTAGCCTGGAGGCCTCATGCCCACCCTGCTCGCAGTGGGCACGGCACGGGGCCTCCTCAGGAACGCCACGTGTGCCGGCAGGAGTGGGCACGGCACGGGGCCTCCTCGGAGGGATGCCCAGTTGACCGGCTTTGACTCCTAGAACATTCTTTTTTACTATCAAAGTGCAAGTGACCTTCAGGCAAAACTTATATCAGTTTGGGTGTGTGCGTGATACCGAGGACCATACCCAGGGCCTTTGCTCTGAGCTACACCCGTGGCCCATTTTATTTCTTCAAGACAAGATCTTACCAAGAATTAAGTTAGCCAGGCTGGGCTCGAACTTGTGAACGTCTCGCCTTGCCCCTTAGAGTGCTGGGATTACAGGCCTGCACTGCCAGGCCAGGATGAAACTTACCCTTTTTCCGCAGTGCCACGGCTCACTAACACTAGCCTTCAAGAAAAATAACTCCTCTCAGTTTCCTCAAAACCGATGCAACAAGCCTAGAACTGAACATGACAAGATTCTGGGACCAGGGGCAGCAGGGTCCCTACACCTTGGAGACGTTACTGGTAGCATCCTTAGCGGTTGCTCGTGGGCCTTTGCAGGGGCCGTGCTGCTGGGGAGAAGCTGCTGCCTGTCTGACCCACGTCTGAGTCCGTCCAGACCTGGAGCCTTGGTGAGCCAGTTCCTCCTCCTCAAGGCCATTGGCACTTGGGGCCAGAGGTCCTGGCCTGCGGCCACAGCCTTCCTGTGCATTGTGTGTGTTGAGTGGCGTCCTTCATCTCGTCCTGCCAGATGCCAACAGAAAACTGCTCTGCTTCTCAGGTCCTGCCCATCAGAATGTGCCCAGGCATCGCCATATGCACCCTGGGGTGAGGCCAGCTCCAACTGAGGCCCCTGAGACTGTGAGGACCCTAAGGTGGGTGTCCCCAGTGCCTGGCTCTGATCCAGCACCAGTGAGTGTCCTTGGAAGCACTGGGCCACCGTGACAGATGAGCCTCAGTGGGAGGTGAGCCCTGAGCAAAGCCCGCCTCCTGCCCGCACACTCCAGCAAGGTTCTAATGCCGCTGCTGATTGACAGGAGGCAGGGCTCTGCTCTGAGAGTCCCTCCTGCGGCTGCCGCCTTTCAAAGCTGTCCTCCACCATCCTACTGCAGAACAGGTGCGTCCCCCACAGTCCTCTGGAGAAAGATCTTCGACTAAACTGATCCCTGGGGTCAGAAATCACCGGGCGCGTAGCTCAGGGGTTAAAGCACTTGCCTAGCCATCACAAGGCCTTGGGTTCAACTTCCCAGCACCACATACGCCAGGCGTGGTGGCATACGCCTGTCATCCCAGCAGTTGGAAGGCTGAGACGGGACTACTGCTGTGAGTTCAAGGTCAGCCTGAGCTACATAGTGAGTTCAGGATCAGCATGAAGTGCAGGAAGAGACTGTCAAAAGAAAGAAAAGAGGGAGGGAAGGAAAGAAGGAAGGAAGGAAGGAAGGAAGGAAGGAAGGAAGGAAGGCAGGCAGGGAGGGAGGGAGGGAGGGAGGGAGGAAGGAAGGAAGGAAGGGGACCATTAGTCTAGCGTGCTCCTTGGGTCTCTGTTGGGTGCCTTAGGGACTGGTCTGAAAGACAGTCTCAACCTAGGAGTCCATCCTGGCTCCTGGGGGATGGGCAGCAGGTACTAGTCATTCTCATTACTTCAAGAAAATGACAAGGAAAAATGTCTGTTACGTCCTTTATTCCTATGGAGATTGAGATGTGATTTTTAGCTCATTGAGAACAATTTAGCGTAGGCAGTGAGGTAGCCAATATAAATGAAACTTGACTGGAGAGCACTAATCATACCAGACTCTGTAATACAGATTTAATTGATTCACATTCATTATTTAAAATGAATGCACAATTTGTCAAAGTTAAATATTTATAATTCTAATTTAAAAATCTGATCTCTACTTTTTGTACTCTAAAAGTGCACAGATTGTTGTACTTAATGTTGTCCCAAATTATCCCAGAGAAACAGCTTCAGACTGGCTACAACACACGGCATTTGGTGTCTTGTGTTGTCCTAATTTTATGCTGTTTTTAAATCTTAAACATTGGGGCTGGAGGAATGACACAGTGGTTAAAGCACTTGCCTAGCAAGCACAAGTCCCTGGGTTCGATTCTCCGGCACCACACAAAGCTGGGCATGGTGACCCTCGCCTGTAATCCCAGTTCTTGGGAGGCTGAGGCAGGAGGATTGCCAAGTCCAAGGCCAGCCTAGGCTACATAGCGAGTTCAGGACCAGCCTGGACTACAGAGTGAGACTCCGTCTCAAAAAATATTTTTAAACATACTTTGTACCTACAGGTATGTTCCTTTCAATTTGTGGAAAACCACCTCACTGCAGCTTGAATTTATAAGTGGAGAGTTTAATTATGCAATGTGAAGCCACAATATTTTCATAATCCGAAGCCAGTAATATTTACAGAGAACACTCATGTGCGACGTGTTTCATACAGCCAACTTTCTTTTTTACATATCATTTTGTGCTATCAGAAGAAAGTTGATGCTCAAAAAAGTAAGTGACTTCCCCTTGAAATTCACATATCTCACAAGCCCACCCAACAGGGTATTCCCAGTGCTCCAGGTCCTGAGCAAGTGGAAAGCCAGCCAGCAGCTGGGAGCCTGCTCTGTGCCAGTGTCTGTTTACCCAGGAACAGAGGAAATACTGGGGGATGGCCTGAGAATCGGGGATGTCCCTAGTGACGATGGGCACCAGCTTACGGCTATGCCAGCCAGCCAGAGAATAGCCCGAACCTCAGGAGACAGCACGGGCTCAGGCACAGACTCAACCCGGCCCTGCAGACAGGGAGACAGCTTTCTTCCCAAGCAGACATCCGCTCTGGGAAAAGATTCGGGTGTAGAATTTAAGCTCAGCATTATGGGGACACCGGTGCAAAGAGAGCTGGCCGTGTCGAAGAGAGGGGACAGAGTGTCTGGATTCAGAACACAGGACGCCGCCTTTGTCTCCTCTGGAGTCACAGTACTGGGAGAGGATCCGAGAAGATAACAGGGACGAAGTGGCCAAGGTGGAGGAAAACAGGAACTGCTAGAAGTGACCCAGGAAGAGGGAGATCTGCATAAAATAAAGCGAACAGGGAGGCTGGACCAGCAATCGGAAGTTTTCTACAACGAAAAGCCACGCCCAGTTGACTTCACTGGGGAATTCTACAAAACATTTAAAAAATTAATACTGAACCTTTACAAAGCTTTTTCTTAAAGATAAGAAAAGAAAAGGAAGAAATGGTTTCCAATTCATTTATGGAGTCAGTGTCACCCTGACCCAAAATCAGGGTTAGGCCTTGCTCAAATGAAACCACGCATCAACATTCTTAAATAAAAATGCAAAATCTTCCATAAAATCCCAGCAAACCAAATCCAGGAACACATAAAAAGAGTTCTACAGCTACGAGCAAGAATGCAAGGATGGCTCAACATTCAGAAATCCACACAGTACGTCGCTGTCACAGAGTAAGGTAAAGCCGTGCGGTCGCCTCCGTGGGCACAGGAAAAGCGTCTGGAGAAAGACCTTCGTGGCAAAAACACACTGGGAATAAAATGGAGCATCCTGCACCCGATAAAGGTCACCTTCAAATCCCCACAGCCAACAGCTCACTCACCAGCCATCAGAAAATGTTTCCTCTGAGATCTGGAACAAGGCAGGGACACCTGCTCCAGACGATTCTATGCCGCACAGATGTGGAGATTTCAGCTGAAAATGCGTGGATGGCGTAACGGATGTAGGTGAAGGAGTCACTGTCACTCACCAGGGCTGGCCACTCCCTGTTCTAGGCTCTACAATATATATTTTAAAAAAGTAAAAATGTTTTCCATGTGAAAATTTTGGGTTTTTTTTTTTGTAGTTTCTCAGTATCCATAAAGTGCATCAAATTTAGCTGTTTAAACACATTTCTTGGGCATATATCCATCTTATAGCCCTTACTTCAACATACCTTATAGGGATCATTTTTTTGTATTATTTAACGTCTTTACCCACAGAGAATTTCACTCTACTTGAGCTGTTTTTAGTTCCTTTTATATCATAGTGTAGTTTTCATACTGATATTAGTTTATTAAAATGATACCTTACAAGATGAGCCTCCCTAAGACATGGGATAGAAACTTGAAAGTTTGTTCCTTTGTTGTAATTATTCTATTAAATTGTTCCAAATGTAAGAAGCCGGCCGGGCACAAAGGTCCGGTCCTATAATCCCAGCACTCTGGGAGCACGAGGCAGGAGAATCTGCAAACTCAAGCCCAGTCTGGGCAACCCATTGTCTAAATAAATGATACTTTTAGAAAAAGGACTGGAGGCACAGCTCAGTGCGAAGCAGCTGGGTTAACCCCTAGTACTGAAAAAAAGGAAAGAAAGAGAGAAGGAAAGAAAGAAAGAAAGAAAAAGGAAAGCTTGATGAAAGTAAAATTCATTTCTAAGATACCAATGAACATGTCAGAAAAAAACACAAACTGGTAGTGTTATTATGGGAGTGAACAACATAAGATTTGAACCTCTTCACGACAAACGCGTGTTGTGAGCTTACGCACCCACCTGTGCGGCACGGGGTGCCCTGGCGCACTGGCGACTGGGCCCTGAAGAAGCGGTAGGACAGACAGCACAGAGCGTGTGCTTCAGATGACGCGGTGAAAGCCCCTATCAGGTGTGGGTCGGAGGGATGCGGGCCAGATTTGTAGTAAGTTCCGAGGAGAGTGATGTGATTTAAAAAAAAAAAAAAAGGTGAGTGGGACAAGAGAATGGCTTACGACTCTCTCACAGCACATCACGGGGAACGCTCAGGTGAGCAGCTGGCCAACTGCACCCACAAGGTCCAGGCAGCAGCTGCAGACAGGACAAAGCCGCACCCACTCTCTCTGCCAGGCCCCTGGGACCTCTCACTGCATAGCTCCATCCTGTCCTCCAAGCCACAGTCTGGTCCCATGGCTGCCGGCTGTAGAATAATTTGGAAATAAATATCTATCAGCATGTGCTCTGCTAAAAAGAATTTCATATAGAGGAAAGAGTAAGAGTGAGGAGGAGGACAGGGCAAGCAGCCTTCTCAGCCACAGCCTGACCAGGACAAACCGTCCCCAGAGGGGTCAGGGCCAGCGCCAGGGGCCAGCCAGCCAGCACAGAGATGGAGGCACCGGTGGCTCCTCCACTACGGGCACGGGCCAGGCTCCACGCTCAACGCGCCGGGGAGCAGGGAGCGCGGCCATCAGCAAGGAGCATCCTGGGAAGGTGTGCACTCCACTCCCGTTTGGCTCTTACCGGGAAACTCCACACCTAGTCTGGTCCAGAGCCTCAGCACGGGGGTAGGGGCCTGGGGACCCTCTGGACAGGGTGGGGGAGCACACACACACCAGAGTTACTGTGGCTGGGAGCGAGAGGACAACTCTCACCGCACAGGAATGACGATAGCTAGCGCTCCATTGGTTGTTAAACATTTTGAATCTTTCCAGCTCTGGAGTAGTCAGGTCGCCCCACATGTAGACTTCACAGGTCAACAGCGCTGCTTTCTCCGGGTCAAATTTGAGCGCTGTGAGACCAGGTCGAAGTCCCTCGTGAGGTGAGGAGCAGGGTCCCCTCAGAGCCGGAGGAGGGACTTGGGTGAAGAGGGCCGGGAGCACGTGAGCTACAGGCCAGAAGACAGGCACGAGAGGATGGTTCAGCCCCACCCGCTTCCTGCTGGGACGCAATCCACACCCCGGCCTTCCCTGAGAAGAGAGCACAAACCGCTCAGAGCGCTTGCTAGAGGCAGCCTCCTGCCGGAGCCACCTGACGAAATTCAGAGGTCAAGGCAGGGTGGGTCTGTTCAGGGAATGTCCTGGCCAGGGATACCTGTGGCACTCGTGTGGTAACAGAGCCCCTTCCTGTGCAGGGTGCTCGGAAGGAACGAGACCCCGGAGCCACCCTCTTCTAACCGGGACATGAGGAAGCCGGAATAAGACAGAAAGCAACAATGTCTGACAGAACAGGGTGAAATGGCAGACAACGCTTACACACGGCGCAGTCCCGAGAGCATCACGCGTGTCAGCGGTGCGAACCTCAGACAGCCTGAAGGTGGAGGGTCACCGCTGTCCTGGCTTACCCACAAGGCTCAGGGAGTGTGTGTTCTTACCCGACGGCGATAGATGCTAAGTGTCAAACCCGGCTTCAACACTTAGCGGACGGTGCGACTGTGGCCCTGCAACTGTGACAGCTGACCTCCAAGTTACCGCACGTGACTGCTTCCTGGGAAACGCCTGGCGACGCCGCAGAGCTGGGAAGGTGCATCTGATGGGGTTTTTAGTTACAAGCACCAAAACAAATCAATCTTACAAGACGAGCAAATTAATGGGAACGATACAGGGCTGGTGGAATGGAAGGCCGCGAGAAGGCCACAGCTAGGAAACGGTCTCGGAAAGTTACAGGCTAGGGGTGGAGCTACGGTGGGCTGTTCCCCAAGCAGGCCTGAGAGGAGCCTGGGCGGTAAACATTCCCCACTTGTTTAAGAACAAAGGCTATGCCCTCTGGCCAAACACACGCCCTTGGCTGTCCCAGGGAGTAGGAGCTGGGAACCTTCAGATCACACTGTACCTGCTGCCTACAGCAAAGCTCCCTCCTGCCCCAGGAGGGGAAGGCTTAAAGAAAACATATTTCTGAAAAAGGGAGAGGTCAGTGACACTGGGGGTGGTCACCTACCCTAAACTACACAGAGGCCAAATCCCCCAGCAGGGAGACTTCAGCAGGTGGGAAGCAGCAGGGAACTTGCGGGAGCTGCTGGAGACACGCAGGGGTCCTTCCCACACGGTGGGGCTGGCACGACCCGGCAGCAGCTGCAAGGGGCAGAGTTGGTTGAACGGGGAAAGAGGGGATGGAAGGAAGGCCACTGAGCAGGCCTGCCCACGTGGCTCCTGTGCGTTGGTCTTTAGGCTCAAGGTGCCACCTGGAAGGTGGTGGTGATGCCCCTCACTGAAGGATGCACAGGCCACCTGGGGGGGTGTGGTCTCCCTAGACCCAAAGTCAGGGGAAGGGGTCTTAATTACATCTGTTCCACCTTTGCGATATACTAGCGTGTCCAACCTGCAGCCCGAAGTTTTTTTCCCCTCTTTTTGTGTGTGGGGGAGCCGTGTCTTGAGCCACAGATAAAACATGATACACTTAGTGTACTCTAAGTATCAAAACTTCATGTTTAAAATTTTCATTATAATGTTTATGAAAAGCAAAGGCCTGCTTAGTGTAACCAGTCATGGGAGAAATGTCCTCCCGATCACAGACTCTGCTCCTGGTAGGTGAAGGGCCAATGTGGGTTGGGGCCGCAAGGCTGGGGGCTCGGGAACAGCTTCAGGATTCTGCCTCCCACAGTTCCAGAGGACAAAGGGAGTGGTGAGCAGAGGGAGTGCGGTGGCACCAAGTGTCACTGAGCGAGCTGCGCCCCCTGGGAGATAATCGTGGGGAGCTGAGAACAGTGTAGATGCAGGGGAGAGCACATGACTTAACAGACAGGGTGGCCATCGCGTGAGAGAGAGACCCAGCTTCGAAATGTGTATCTGCACCTCATGCTATAAAAAGCAACCAGATCATTATAATTAACATTTCACAGTTGATACAGTGATTCTAAACGGGGTAGCAGGATCAGATTTTTATAGTATAATTCAGAAGACAAAATCACAGTACATTTTAGAAGAGTAAAGATTTTCCGTAATCATACAGTAGCAAAAAAACCATTTAAAAATAGCCTCCCAAGTGGCCCTAACACCAAGCAGCCACTTCTTCCTCTATCAGGCTAAAACCACAACGCCTTGGACGCTGTGCCCCCAGCGCGCAGCACTGCAGGGCAGTGTTCACCGCACACACAGCAGGGACAGAAGTGCCTGGGGGCGGCCTTGGGACCGGGTCTACTCACGGTCCCCTCCCAGCCTGCTGTGTGCTCCTCCCGGCAAATGACAGGTCAGCTGCAAGCTGGGAGGCGGGAGCCAGCGCGGCGGGAAGGCAGGGCGCAGGGCCGGGAGGAGCATGGGGAAGGAAGGGCCATCTACGCTTTCTGGGGCTCCAGACAGGAGAGCTGCCAGCTCTGCTCAGTACCCGCGGCCCACACACTTCCCTGGCACTTGTCTGTCTTCACACTAGCCTCCAATCTTCATGAATAACAACAGAACATCGATGTTTCCCCCCTTCTGATCTTAATTTACAGGGAATTCTGAAAGCTGGAAATCAGAGCTCTGGAAGGTGGTAGGAAAGTCAAGAAACCTGTGGGCTCCTGGGTGACCTGAAACTGGTCCCTGCAGAGCCTCTCGCCTCATCCTCCAATGAGGTGATGCTCTCCGGACCCTGGCTCGCGATGGCTTTCTTTTGCTGCCCCTCCTTGCTCAGTAGTCGGCCCCTCCCACGTTTATGAAGGGCTTCGCAGACAGAAATTGGTGCACGTGTTAAGTTGTTATTCTCACCAACGTCTCCGGTCAGGTATGGGACTGCATCTGCACACGATGACTTTCTTTAAGCATGTTGCTTTACCAGTTGGGGTGCAGAAGAATTTGTTGTCATCTTCCAAGTCTGGAAAATAAACCCATTCCAGACCACAGCAGACTGTTCCGAGCTGCCGGGGCTCTGGGGACTAAGGTCTGTGCAAAATCTCGTGTCCTTGCAACTTTAGGGAAGCCCACTCTGCGCTGTGACTTCTTTTTTTTCCCCTGCACCAAAAAAAAAAAAAAAAAAAGAAAGAAAACAATCAGCCTTGTTGATTGCATAAATCTGGAACATCAGCACCTCCTCAGCGCAGTAGTCATTCCTCAGCAATCCTGCACCACGGCCCGGAGCTTCACACTCATCCTTTAAGTCCCGGGATTATCCCCATTTTACAGAGAAAGAGGGAAAGGTGAAAGGGAATTCAGCCCTGCGTGAAACCAGCCCCCGTGCTGCAAAGCAGACCGCACGGTTCTGGGCCCAGCAACACCAGGCCTCCTTTGGCGAGCACCACGACCAGTGTTCGGAGGAGATGGGAAAGGGAGCCAGGGGCTTCTGGGACTCTTCTGAAAGCTGATTTGTAGGGGTGGGAACTGGGATAAAATCTGGGGCCTCGACTGCGCTAAGCACATTCCACCTTGAGCCAGCTCCCAGCTCGACGCAAAGGACGTCGTCACACTTCCGGAACAGGAGGCAACGTTTATAGAATGCCAATTTGGAGACATTTCCTGCTTTAAACTAAATGCACTTGTTCCTTGTGACAATTTCTTTTAGCAATCTCAAAGTGAGATTCCTTAAGAAGTCATTTTCTTAAATCCCTGTAAGGAAGCTTGTTTGACTTTCCACCTGTTTGTTTAATATCTCATATGTGAAGGTCAAGCGTCTACGAGATCCTCCTTATCCCACCAACTCTGACACCCACATGTCTTTGTGTCCTGGAGGACACCTGTGTCTAACATTGGTGCAAATGTGGGTCCTGGGTTTGAGGCTTCGCTATCTATGGATTTGATTTAATGTTGGAGAACCAGCCTGGATTAGAGTGCGAGTGATTTGTGGGCCGGCGAATGAGAGAACAGCGCCCACTCGGATGTGGGAGGCCCCACTGGGGACTGAAGAAAGGAGGGAAGAAGAAGGATCGTCACAGCGTCCTCCTCTGGGAAAGCTCTGGCCTTCGCAGTCGTGGACTGACGCCGACTTGCTACACGCCGCAGATCGTCAGCACAGATTCGCCCGGTCTCGACTTAACACCCGTCTGCCCGTCGCTTTGGCCGCTCCGCGGTCTCCGGTCTTCCCCATCATTCCTCGGACAACCGCAGCAGACTCTCCCCGGCTGTCCTGCAGTCTGGGTCTGTGCTCTGCTTCTCGGCTGAGCAGCCATGGGACGCTCCAGCTCTAGCATGTGCAGGCCGCCATCTTGGACTACCTCTGTCCTCGGATTTGTAAGCCTTCCTAACAGATCCCTTTTTTTATAATTCTGCCTTTTAAAGCAACCCAAACTAATGCAGCTGGGATTTAGAAAAATTAAAAAGTATGCTATCACCATCTCCTACCTGCAACGTTTCCAAGACTAATACTATTTCCTCTAAATCCTGTACCCAGCCAAATTAATCACCACTGTAAGGCCAAGAAAAAAACATTAATATTTACATTCCATGCAGATGATATTAACTTTTCCAAACCTGGATAAACTTCCTGGTACATACAACTATAAAAGAAGAGATTTGTTTTGGTTCATGAGATTTCACTCAGTGGTCAGGCTGCTCCGAGGCAGGAGCCTCATGACACAGAGGCTTGGCCGAGGATAGCTGCTCCCCGTATGGTGGCCAGAAGCAGGAAGACAGGAAGGTGTCAGGAACACCACCAGCCACCCCCTTCCACGTCACGCCCCAGAGACCCGCCTCCCACCAGGACCCAGACCTTAGCAGCATGGTCAGTCATGGTGTGACGTGTGAATGGGTCCCCAGGTAAGCATGGGCCCCCGGATCTAGTCACCTTCCGTCCACGAAGACTTTGGGGACATTTTAGATCTAAAGGGTAACACAGGCTTCCTCCAGGGAGAGTGTAAACAGGCTCCTTAGTTCTAGTGCGCTGAGTCCCGTAGATACAGACCTTACAACTTGTCAGACTGGTTATGAATTTAAGGCAGACAATACAGAAAACCAAGAGAATGGAAAAGGGAGGCGACAATTATCTTCACGAAAAAATGTAAGAACAGAAATGTAATCAAAATGCCAACACAGGACCTTGGTGGCTCATGACAAACACTCTGATGTCGGCCCATCACACAGCACATATTATTTGCTTAATGAAGACTTGTAACAGAACTGAGGGCCCTGTTGAGGGGCAAGGGAAAGGTTGTAGAAGAGTTAAGGGCTTTAACTTCCCTGGTCAACTGATAGTTCTACATTTAAAAAGATTACATTACTGGCCTATCATGTAGACATAGGGAGGTTTGGGAGTATATCTCAGTGGTTAAGGTGCTTGTCTACCATGTAAGAGGGTCTGGGTTAGATTTCCCAGCACCACATAAAAATTATCCAGGTGTGGTGGCACATGGCTGTAATCATAGCCCTTGGGAGGCTGAAGCAGGAGGATGTGAGGCCAGCCCAGGCTACGTAATGATTTTAGTACCAGCATGGAGTATAGAGAGACCCTTCTTCCCCTGTTCACACACCCGTAATGGAAATAGGGGAGCAGCGGAAGAAGAAAAAGTGGAGTTGGAAATGATCATCTCTGCAGAGAAGAATTTTGAGATAAAGGATTAAAAGACCTCTGGTTGTTATGACTGTTACAGGCCAACTTTCAAAAACTCGCCATAAACCAATTAAGGCAAGATAAGGATCTTTATTGACGCGGGACTGAACCTGCTTCTCAGGGTGAGAATACAGAGAGCGGCCCTGAGTCGGGACAGCAGAGGGTAGATACAGGGTTTTGGAAGGGGAGGTGACATAGGTACAGCATTATTAGACAAAAACCAATCACAATTACATAGTGTCCATAGTAACAATATCAACCACTTAAAATCAGTAAGGTGTTGGTTACATTTGAAGGGACCCAATCACACAAAACTAGAGTTCTTTGAAAATGACCAATTACGAAGTGGGCTTAAGAGCCCACGTGGGGCTGAACTGTCTGTTAGCCCATCTGTGTCTGGCCTCTGGAAGGTGTCTTAAAGATGGATGGGAGTTGATATCGCGCTACCCATCCGAGTACCATGGCGCCAGCGAGGCACCAAGAGTGAGATATAGAGGCGAGAAACAAGCCCATAGATCCTAAGGGTTACAAATCATCACGGCACCCAAAGTTCATGAGAGTGTCACGAATGTCCTAGGGCTATTCCCTGGGCTAACTCAGTACTCTGCTTAGTGTCACAGCAATCCTCATCAAATCTTTACAGCAAAGCCACAGCACACGGTATAGCTCGTCAGAAAAGGCTCTTTGAAATAGCGCTTAGAAGAATAGTGCAAAATGGAGTCACTTAAGTGTGGATCAAAACTTTAGCTATTACAATGATAACCAGCACTTTTATTTTCTTTTAAAGCTATACAAATATATCATTTTGGCTAAAATTAAAACAAGTTTTTTCATGCACCTGTAATCACAGCACTTGGGGAGTTCGAGGTAGGAGAATCCAAAGTTTAAGCCCTGCTTGGGCAGGGAAGTAGCTTAGTGAGACGCTGTCAAAATTCAAATGTAAAAAAGTCTGGGAAGTGGGTCAGAGCCAAGGCCCTGTGTTCAAGCCCCAGCATCAAAACTTTTCTTAACCTAACAAAGTCTGTAGTAATGCAGGGAATGGACTTTTCATGTAGCCTATTGTGGTTTGGGTCTGAAATGTCTTCCAAAAATCTCATCTATTCAGATGCGGCGGATTATTGATGGAACCATGTGTGGTTTGGAGATGGGGCCTGGTCTACTAGAGAGATGGATTGTGGGGGCGTGTGGTGGATTACAGGTGTGTAGCGGGAGACAGGCATGTGCCAGATTATGGATTACAGGTGTGTGGATGACACTACAGGTGTGCGGTGGGTTAGGAGCTTAAATCTGGAAGGGGCAGAACACTGAGGTTGGACCCAGAAGGGGCAGGTCACTGGGACGGGGCCGGGAGGGTAAATGCAGCTTCCTTCCTTCCTTCGGTGCCTTGCCTTGGCCTCCTTGTTGCCCTACGGTGAGGGGCGGGCTCCCCCTCTGTCTCAGCCATGTGCTTCCACTGTTGCTGGCCACCCATGAAAGGACGGAGACCTACTCGAACTGTGAGCTACAATAAACTTTTCCTTCCCAATTCGTGCATGTCAGGTATTTAGAGACAGCAACCACAAAGCAGCCAGGACACACCCTTCCGAGGTTACGCAGTAGAAAGCCACCCCCCGCGCCTTGTTCTCCCACTGCCACTTGCAAAGTGGCTTCTGATCCACCCAGGCCAAAGTCGGCAGCAGCCTCACGCAGCTGCTGTGGGTGTTCTGCTGGGGAAGGGGACAAATCTCCAGGTGGCCTGAGCCAGGGCGCTTGCTGGGACATGTCAGGACATACCTGCCAGAGGTGTCCTGGAATTATGTCAAGCACACACCTGTCCCCAGGGCACTGAGACCCTCACGGAGGCTTTTTCCGTGCAGACGCGGTTCAGCATTGCGGAGGGAGGTCAGCTAGGACAAGAAGGCGGTCGTGGCAGGCGACAAGTGCCGTGACGGCACAGAGGTCCCCGGGGGGCCATCCTGGGGAGAAGGGGCAGCACGGTCACTACACAGGAGAACCAGCAGAACCTCAGAGGGCAGTCCCGGTAAGCAGGAGCCACCACTGCCATGCAGCAGCCAGGGGAGGGGGGCACCCTATGGAGGGGCTGGGACCCCGACGGCTGCCCCCTCACCCTCCAGCTGGCACCCACCCTCCACACCCTGTCTCTGTGGACCTGATGACTCCCGGGACCTCTTTTAAGTAGAACCCTGCGGTACATGAGGCTTATCTCACACAGCGTAACATCCTTGAAACTATTCATTTGCACATATTTCTTGAATACACCTAGATAGTTCCCAGTTAAAACTGGCAAAGCACAAACTACATGAAGGATATTTCGGGGAAACTATTTTATCTCCCAGTGTACAAAAGCCTAGGAGCAGGAGGAGTTATCGTCCCGGTCTTCTAAAGTGGCAGTAAGTAGGACATTCTGTGAAGTGCTGCTAGGTAACATCCACGTGACCTTTTCCAGCACAGGTGCAAGCGGCTTTGAAGGATTCTACCTTTCTGACTGTCCCCGCGCGTGTGTCAGGTAGCCTAGCATTCCATGTGCGTTGCTGGGGTGGAGCAGCGACGGTCCGTATTAGAAGGATTGGTCAGATAAAGGAACACGGCACATTGCTTTCATTACTGTATTGGTAGCTGCAAGCACCATGGAGTTTGTTGTGTTTTTTCTAGAAAAACAACTGGATTTAAAATCATCGATCCAGCTGAGGCAGGAGGACGGTCCTGAGTCCAAGGCCGGCCTGGGCTCCACAGTGAGTTCAGAACCAGCCTGGGCTGCAGGGCGAGACCCTGTCCTAAAAAAAAAAAAAAAAAAAAATCATCGATCCTTTAGAGAAATACAACAGAGGAGGAAGCTTGGGAAACAGGATAGTCTCCCTGAAAAACACCCGGAAAAAGGCCAGTGAGGCGCAGGCTAAGCCAAGCAGGCTCCTGCCTGGGCAGGGACCTTGCCCGATCACCCATTGTCTGCTGTGAAACGAAGCCCTGGGGGCGGGCTCAGAGACACCTGTGGGGAAGGGCCAGGACCTCAGCTTCCTGGGAGTTACTCCAGCTCAACGCCTGAAGAATTGCAAAAGAAAGTAGCTCAGGGAGCAAAGATAAAAATCCCCAAGATGGAATTAAGCAGGTGCAGCCGGGGGCTCGAGGAAAGGCTCAGCAGTTAAAGCACTTGCCGGGCAAGGGCCACATCAAGTGCTAAGTACCCGAGTTCGACCACATAAACCGGGAGTGGAGGCGAATGCCTGTCATCCCAGCACTCCGGAGGCTGAGACAGGAGGACTGCCATGAGTCCAGGGCCAGCCTGGGCTCCACAGTGAGTCCAGGGCCAGCCTGGGCTACAGAGTGAGTGTCTCAAAAAAGAAGAAAAGAAAGGAAGAAGAGAAAAGAAGAAGAGGAAGAACAGGAAGAGGAGGAGGAGGTAGAAGAAGGTGGTGCAGTCTAAGCCTGAAATTCCAGCCCCCTGGGAGGCTGAGTCAGGAGGACTGCGAGTCCCAGCCCAGCCCTGGCAACTCAGGGAGACCTTATTTCAAAGTCAAAACTACTTTTACAAAAAGTGAGAGGCAGAGTGGGAAGGTAAACAGTGTGAAAACCCTGGGTTTCGTCCCCATCACCACCCAGGGGAAATAAAAAAAAAAAAGATCGTGTGGTGTCTCAGGAACGCTGGCAGGCAGCAGCACCAGACCCTCACAATCCGCCAGGCACGGCGAGAAGCCTGGGTCTCCGGCTGTTCTCCGCGGGGCTCACAGGGGCACTGCCTGGAGGATTACATCTTGCCAGTTCTTTGAGACTGATGCTCATTGCCCACACGTTTTGGAGACAGAATTATAAGGAAACATAACCTATTTCTTTTTTGATACCAAATTAGACTTTCTTTTATCTCTGTCTTTCTTTAGTGTGTGTGGGGGGCAGTATGGGAGCTTAAGCCCAAGGCCTGTGCACTCCAACCACCCCCTTTTTCAGGGTCTTGACGAATTGCTCAGGCTGGGATTTGACTTGCAAGTCTGCACCCCAGATTGCTGGAATTACAGGCCTCTGCCACCGGGTCTGGCTGGATTTACCATCGTGAGTCAGTGGCACTGCTCCACAGGAGAACTAGTCCCACAAAACGTGGATGGAGGGGCTGACTGAACCTGGGGGTACTTTGAGCCAGGGCGGGACGAATGGACCTCACAGACTCGTCTCCTCTCCAGTCACGCTCCTTGGCTGGGTCGGACTGATGCCCAGTGCCTGGTCACAGCTCAGGCCTGACTCGCTCTCCTCCCACCAGCCGAGCGTGTCCCCAGAGGCGCACGGAGCAATCCAGCGGAGCAGAAGGGGTGGCGATGGTCTCATGTGGGGAGCAGGCACCCTGGCTCCAGCCTGCGGCACTGGGGGCCGTACAAGTCCCGAGCGTGGGCCCCACCCCAGACCATCTGAAGCCAACCGTCTGGGAGGAATTGTCCCGGGACACAGGGTGGCTGGTAAGTTTCCACAGGTGATCTTAATCTGCAGAGGGGTCAGGAATGCTGTTTTGAACAAATGACTAGGGTTTACTCCGTGGCGCCGTGGAGAGTGTCAGGGGACCGCATGAGTCAGCTTCCTTTGCTCTCACGAAACGCCTAAGGTAGCCAACCTCAGGCGGAAGTTTCATCTTAGCTCAGGGTTTCAGGCCCTTGTGGGCCTGTGGGGCGTTGCAGAGGACAGCGGGGGGCTGAGTGGCACAAAGCTGCCTGAAGCAAAGATGGCCAGGAAGGGCAGGCCCACGCTGGCCCCTGGGGACCCTTCCTGCACAAGGTACCAAGGTCGGGGGGCAAGGCAGTATTTCTACACTGGTGCAAAAGCCCTCCCCTGGCTCCCCATTGGCTGGTTACGCTCTTTCTTGGATGTCACCTGACCACACGGGTGTCTGGCTGGAGGACACTGGGTAGTATGAGAGGACCCCAGCTATTCTCTGGAGGATGGGCAGTATAAAGCAGGCTAAAACAAAGACCATGGAAACACTGCAGATAACCCTGCCAACGTCCTCCAGGGGAAAGAAAGCCAGGGAGTTAGCTGGACAGAGAAGTCTTTCATTTCTCACACCCAGGAGTGGAGGAGGCAAGGGTGTGGGACTTGCGTGGGGCTTTCAGAGGCTGGGCAAGGTCCACGTGGACCTTCGAAGGGGATCTGGCCACTCTGCAAGGTCAGGAGAGACCACTGACTGCATCGTGAGAAAGCCTGCACGCGGACAGGGAGGCCAACCCGCTCTCTAGCCACTGCTAGCTCTGATGGCTGACAGGGACCACCAGAGCCAGCCAGGCCAGCTGAGCCGGGAGGAGCACCCGGGTAAGCAGCGCCAGCCCAAGGTGGGGCAGGGCCAGCTGGCTCAACCACGACCCCTGGGAGGTAAAGGCTCACGGCTGGTGCAGCTCCACGTCCGTGCTGGTTCCTTATAATACACAGCAATGGCTAACTGGCCCCCAGGGTGAGGGGACTTTCGGTCATTTTAACGGAGTCCTAACTTTATTACATTTGTTTAGTGACTTATTGTCATGAGTTTAAAATTAAGATGCTGACGTCTGTCGGTTACGAAAGCCCAGCTCTCCTCGTTTGAATAGACACACGTTACCTCACATAACCAGAAGTTCTAGGGCAGGCGGCAGCAGGGCAGGGCGGCCCACTGGGCTCACCAAGGACCTACGCTCTTCCTTTCCTTTTGAGCCGCCCTCCCCAGCTTGAAGATGCCCCTCGGGCCGCCTCTGCTCATGTCCGCTGCGAGAAGGCTGCCAAGCACCCGGCGTCCCTGCGGGTTCCCGAGCTGCGGCTCCAGCGCCACCCGCCAGGCCTGGAGCTCTGCGTATGAGCTCGGCTTACAAAGAGTTACTCCTTCATTCCTTCCCGGCCATAGTAACCTGACTTCTGAGGACCACCTGGCCGGCTGAAGACGGCCACCCTGACCTCCCATGGGGAACTGTCTCCCCTAACTCATAGCCCCCCTACCTGTTCTCCCAACCCATGTGGCACCCCTGCTTTGTTTTCTTCTGCCCAATCCCCAACCCACGCGCCAGCCAGATGGCCCAATTCCGACCCTCGTACTTGCTAATCCATCTCAACTAAAAAGCTGTGTTCACCCCAGGACTGGGCTCTGATCCCTTAGGCCTTACACGCAGACGCAGCGTCACGGGGCCGTACACCCGGACCTGCCCCACAGGCTCAAGGTCATGGGGACAATAAACTTGCACTCAAAATTCTCTGCTGCTGGTCTTATTTTTGGTTATGCCAGGGTCAAGAAACAACGTGCAGCAGGAAAAGAGTAGCACGCGCTGCCCCCGTGGTTCCTCTTTGGGGTGAGGAAGTCTTCCCTCCTCTCGAGAACTACCAGTTTAAATTTGTTTTAAGCCAATTACTGAAAAGCACACAGTTCTCAAAATTATCCCAGCGAGCGTTCACCCAGGGGGAGGGGTCTTGGGTGAAGACAGGGCCAGGAAGAGCAAAGAATGTGCCCCTGCGGCACGAGCCCCCTACTGTGGCACGAGAAACAGCACTGCGGAACGGGGGAGTAGGACGGAGTAGGACGGAGTAGGACGGCGTGATGAGCCTTGTCCTGACCCAAGGAGCCGCCCACAGAGCCCCAGGTAGGACGCAGGGCAGTGCGTAGAGGCTGCCACACCAGGCCTCAGAAAAGGGCACTGTGCCATCCCCACAGCCTGGCATGAGGTGATGTAGTGGGATAAAGTGCCAATAAGTCCCAGGCGAACATGGACGGTGCCAGGCCCAGGCCAGGGGAGAAAGGTCCGGTCCGGCTGGGTCTTCACTCTACCGCTGGTGCCCCTCCTGGGAACAGCCACCCCTGCGGGCCACCTGCCCCCTGGGCAGGGCACCAGCAAGGCCGAGAAGGGCAGAGAGGTGATGTGGGCGCAAAGAAGGGGAATCAGGGAGGTGGCTGGCCATGGCCACCGGCGGCGGGTCCCTCAGCTGACCGCCACCTCACCAGTACTCGCTCCTAGTTGCCGGTGTCTAATCCGCACGGCACCAAGACCATGTCTCTTCCAGAACCCCAGAACAGGCAGAGCAACTGCCTTCCTCAGGTCCACATGTCGGGGGTCGCTGGATGGGTGCCTCAAGGGGCTGGGGTGGCCCTGGAGGTGCCCGCGCCCCCTCAGTCCGCTGCATGGGAGCGGCCACGCTGGGGACCGCGTTCCCCCGGGTCCACTGGTGGGAGTGGCCCGGCACGGAGAGAACAGACGCCCGCGGGGGGGCGATTTCTCCCGGTGGGGGCTGCCCGGGTGGGCTCGGGGGCCGGCAGCCCATCGGGCGGGAGAGCTGGCCGTTTAGAGGGCTGTCGCGGCTCTGGGGACCGCGGCCGCGGGGTTTTCAGAGGGGGCAGGATTCCCGCGGGGCGACCCGCGCGTGCGCGCGGCAGCCACCTGAGGAGGGCGCGCGCCCCCCGCGCGACGAGCCGAGGCCCCGCGGGGCCCCCACGCCCGGCCGCGGGGGGCGCGCGCCGGAGGCGGAAGCGCCGGGGCGGGGTGCGCGCGCGCGGGCGGGGCGCGCGCGTGCCGGGGGCGGGGGCCGGGGCGGCGCATGCTCACCGCGCCCGTGACGCGCCGCCTCGCGGGGCCCGGGGCCGCCCCGGAGGAGGAGGAGAGAGGCGAGCGGGACGCGCGGAGGCGGCGGCAGCGCCAGGCTCCCGCGCCGCGCCCAGCCCGACGGAGCCGCGGCGGGCAGCGCCGGGCCGGGCATGAGCGCGGGGGTCCGCGGCCGCGGGGGGCGCCGGCGCCATGGACTGCAGCCTGCTGCGGACGCTCGTGCAGCGCTACGTGAGTGGGGTCCCGGGGGACGCGGGGACAGCCGGGGGCGCCCGGCTTCCAGCGGCTCCGCGCGCACCCGCCCGGCCCCCGCCCGGCCCCCGCCACACGCGGGGTCCCGGGCCCGTTCCGGCGCCGGGAGTGCGGGGGGGAGGGGTCCCCGGAGGCCTGTGGGGTCCCCGGGCGCCTCGCGGCCCGGATCCGGGGAGGCCGAGACAGGTGCGCCTGGGAGCGGGACGCCGAGGCGGGAAGTGTGACACTCAGCCGCGGCGCGAGCGGTGCTTGTCTCCCACGCTGCTGGGGGATTCCGGAGTGAAGTTCGGGATCTGCGGTGGCCCGAAAGTAACTCCGTGCAGCGGGGATGCGGCGTGCTCGGGCCTGGGAGGTGACAGGTGGCCCAGGTGGCTCAGGTCGGAGGACCAGGAAGGAAAACTGGTTTGTTTCAGGGCGTGGGTGGGAAACCAGGACCCAGAGTGGCGGTCTGGCCGGGAGAAGGCACGGAAAGGGGTGTGTGCGTGCGCGCAGGCCGAGGAAGCCTCCGGGACAGTGCCCCCACCGTGCCCGGACAAGGCCCCATTGTCCTGAGCAGCTGACGGCCAGTGGCCAGTCACAGGTCCCGAGCGAGCGGCAGGCCCTGCTGGGGCCCTGGGGGTCACCTCGCAGTCCTTCTGTCCGCAGGAGGCCCTGACAGGGCTGGGGACCAGAGCCAGCCCAGGGCTTCTGTCGGAGCCCCTCCTCGGTTGGGCCCCAGCCAGAGGCGCTGTACACCTGTCGGGTTTCCTGCGTACCACGTGGGCCGGGCACTCCAGCCCCGTTGGTCCCTTTCTGGTCCTTGAGCCCCGAAGTCTGTTGCGGGGACACCTTTGTTTCTCAGCAGGAGCAGTTGCGGACACCCTGGTGCCGGGGATTGTATGTGCTGTGCCGGGCCGGGAGCCTCTGCCCCCAGCTCAGCTGCTCCTCCCGCCCGGCCGCTTACTTTCCTCGCTCAGTTTCCGGGCAGGGGCTTGGAGGAAGCAAGGAAGGCTGGAAGCAGCCCCTCATTGAAGCGGGGCCCTAGTGCTGGCGTGGGCAGCAGGTGTGCTAACGCGTGGGCCTGGCGGTCCGGGGTAACCCAGCCTCCCCTGCCCAGCCCTGCCTTGGACAGCAGGGTGGTGGGAGGCCGTGCTCCGGTTGCCCTTCCTCCATCCCCCGAAGAGACCTCCTCCCCCGGATCCCACCTTCCTGGCCGAGTCCTCGCTCGCAAGGCCTGGGAGCACAGTGGAAGGCAGTCCCTCGGGGCTGCTGCCCTGACCCCTGTGCTTCTGCCAGGACTTTACCGCTCTGTGTCATATCGATCTGTGTGTGTGTGCGTGTGTTTTTACGTGGTTTGCATTTTTGATTCCTCGTGGGTGTCCTGTTACACCTGTGAAGTCACATTTTCTCTCAGGCCTGGGGTAGACGAGTCTTGTGACCTCGTCCAGCATTCGCATCCCTGGTAACGACCCTGCGCGCTCCCTAAGGCCTCTGCTCGTCCTCGGTCCGCGAGGCCTGCCCTGTGCCCGCACACAGCCCTTCAGCGCTACGCTATCAAACTGACTTTGACTTTTTCTAGAAACACTCATGATCTGCTTTCTTATAATTTGGCTATCTTTAATATGTAAGGCTAAATTGAATTTCCTTTACTGGAGAAGAGAAACGAGTCTAGGGCTGAATATCCCTTGTGACTCCCTTAGGCGACTTGTTTTCTAAAAAGGACACAGTACCCTGGACTCGCCCAGTGCCCAGATAGCCGGGATTCGGGGCGGGGACGGTTCCTGGTGCTCTCTGACTCTTGACAGTTACAGAGCCTGCAGGGAGTTCTCCCGAGGCCTTGCTGCAGATATTTCACTTGTGGCTAACGTCTTGGGGCGGCCGCCAGTGACTGAGAGGAGCCCGCCTGCCGTTCAGTCACGTGGGCTGTGAGCGGAGGAACCGCCGGAGAGGGTGGCGTGCGCTCTTGCTGGGGCGCTTCTGGGCTGTGAAGCAGCTCAGGTGTCTTGAAGTAGTGGGGCCCATGTGATACAACTTTTTAAAACATTTTAAAGAGTCAGTCTTGTGGCACAGGCCTGTCCTTCCAGCACTTTGGGAGGGTGAGACAGGAGAATCACAAGTTTTAGCCCATCTCGGGCAACCTGGCGACTTGGTGAGACCCTGTCTCAGAGTCAAAACTAAAAAATGGGCTAAGGATATAGCTAAGGGTGAGAGCCCCAGGCTCGATCCCTAGCCCATCAAAGCCAAAAGCATTTTAAAGGTACAGATGCCGTCCCTTGGAGGTGAGGAGGAAGACACAGGCCTAAGAAGGTGCCACCAGAGGAGGACACCATGTAGCCTGGCAGTGCCTGCACCTGGAGCCTGCCTGGCAGCTGCGGAGCCGTGTCTAGGCCTTCTCTGCCTGTTGCCCACGGGGCGTGGGACCCCATACCGTGGGGAGCTTGTGGAGATCCAGTGCACCAGTGCTGGAAGACAGTGAATACTGGCGCCCTTCTCCTCGCTGTGTGGCACGGGCCCCAGGCAGGTGTGGCTAGGGCTACACACGGACCCATTCTGGGCCTGGGCTTCTGGAGAAGTAACCCAGTGCTTGGTAGTGAGTGGTGTGTTGTGCTCAGTGGGACCGTGACCGGAGAAGCAAGCTGTGGGGAAACGCTGAGGGCCAGTGGCCGTGGGGTTCATTGAGGGCCTGGGCCCCTCGTGAGATGGCTTGTCCTTCCCTGCGCCCTGCGTGCTTCAGGTGAACAGTTCTGTCGACCAAAAGCTCGGTTCTATGATGTCTGCTGTTTGCTTCTTGATATCTTTCTACTCTCAGCCTTTTGTCTTGCAGCTGGTCAGAGTTTCTGCTTGTTTCTCCCTCGCAGTTTTTATTTTCTGGCATACTTCTAGCATTCTAAAATCTAAAAGCCTTTGCTCGCTGACAGTGGACATTTATTTTGGAGACAAACTTATGTGATCATTTCTTTATGGTAGAAAAGTAAGCGTCCTCGGCCCCAAGGACGCCGCGGCTCCATTAGAGTGCTCTCAGCAGCGTGCTCGAGTCCTTCCAGTTTTCCCATGTGTAGGCCTGCAGGCACATCTGCTTCTTCAAATATTTTTATCACCAAGTGGTTCCTAACAGGACGGTGAGGCTCCACCTGCGTGTAACCTGTTCTCACACATTTACTCACTGGACGTAGTTGGATCAGTTCTTGTTTTAGGAACTTGAAATGCTGCGTAATTGTGTAGTCACCCTTCCCCAGTTACACGGGCACCTTCCTCCCGTTCAGTACCTGGAATCGACACCACAGGACGCTAAGCGAAACCGCTGTAACCACCGAGGCCCCGAGGCACAGGAAATGAGCGAGTCCCTAGGCGTATTGTCCACACTAATGGATGGTCCGTGGTGGTAATCTTTAGGGTGGACTTGTAAAGTGAGTAATTAACACACGTTTTGCCAGGCAGCTGTCAGACGGGTTTGCCAGGCACCTCACCTGCCTGTCTTCAGGGGCGCGTGTGATCCAGTTGGGTGTTTGAGCACGGTCTACCTGTTGTGTAGTTTAACATTTTTGGTGGGGGGTGAGGGGGACTGGGGATTGAATCCACTGCCTTCTCCCTGAGCTATATCCCCAACTCTTTTGCTTAAAGGTAATTGATTTTATTTTGAGACAGGGTCTTGCTAAGTCAGTAGATTGTCTAAGGTGGACATGAACTTGAGATCCTCCTGCCTCAGCTTTGCAAAGTATCGGGACTACATTCCTGCACTCCGGGCCTGGCTTCGCTTTCCCTTTCAGGTGTCAGCACTGCTTGTTTCTCCTCTAGACAGCCTGCTGATCAGGAACAAGGGGTCTTCAAGCACTTTTATTTCCTGCCAGGAACTACATGGAATAACCCGGAAGAGGCTTCTGTGATGGCAGTGGGTGGATTTCTAGGGTGCATTGCGTCTGCTGCAGTCACACACGGTGCTACCCGGTGGAGATGCCTCTCTACCTGAAACACAGGTTGACCTTTGGCGCTGAGACTCTGTTCCACCAGAGACAAGGTTCCTGAGACTCAGACTTACAAATGTTCTCTTAACCAAGTTACCGCAGGTGGAAGCTCCATTTATTTTCGATGCAAATCAATAGAAAGCCATTTTTACAGCACTGGCGATTCAGCAAGACTGAGTCAGGGATAACTTTTGCTTTCGCTTGGGCGCTTTCCTCCGAGAAACACAGAATGGTAGGTCACAGAGGTCAGAGGTCAGGCACTGGAGCCCGCAGTTCTCCTCTGGGCCACAGCCGCCTGAGTAACAGTGTTCGGCCGGTGCCTGCCCTGGGCTCGGTGTTCTCCTCTGTAAGGTGGGGACTGTTAACGGTGCGCACTCAGGGGGCACTCAGAGGTTGCAGGGGATGCCTCACTCGGATTGGTCCTCAACCCTTGGGGTCTAGACGCCATGTGGTGGTGCCAGGGTGCTTCTCAGGAGACTGGGGAGCCAGGAGTCATGCCGGCCACACCCTCCGCCACCCATGGCCCCTGCTGTCTCTGCTTCTCCAACCCTGGGGAGGGGCAGGTGATCCTGCGCTGATCTAGGAAACGCTTGTAGCCACACTCTAGTCTGTCTGCCACCCTCTTCCAGTCTAGGGTGATGCTCTGTGGTTACGGCCTGACATCACCCTTGCAGCAACGCCTTTCCTTCCTCGCGTTTCCTCTCTGTCCCACTCCTGGGCGCTCTTCCCAAAGTCTCTGTGCCTCCCATGTGTCCCCCACACCCCCAGGGCCCCGTCTCCCGGGCCCTTCACCTCGGCATCCTCAGCCTGGGTTTATACTCACAGCTCACCTGGTGTGCACAGACGTCAGTGAATCGGGCGGGCTGAGGAGACCCCAGCTCCTGCTCCATGTAGCTCGCCGGGACAGGAGGCAGATGGGGACAAATCCATAGACCTGGGAGAGCTCAAGGGGTGGCCGGAGTGGAGCAGGCGGAGCGTAGAGCTGGTGTTGGTTCGAACTTGGAACAGGGTGCCGGAGTCACTGGCCCTCAGGCGCTGTGGCAGAGGATGAGAGGTCAGCCGTGCGGTTGCTGGTGCTGTGTCCATCCTGACAGGAGGGCAGTGCCATGGCCTGCCGTGGCCCTTGTAGGGAGCTCTCTGCCTTTACCAGGTCTCCGCCTCAGTGCCAATGCCTCGGCCCTCCCTGAGCTCTCGACTTGTCTGTGAGGTTCCACCGTGGTTAGAATCCAGCCCCTCCCCCGTGGCCTGCACAGCCTCTCAGCTTGGCCCCGGTACGTGTCTGCGTGTGTGACTGCGCCTCCCAGTGTCTCTGGCAGCGTGCATCATACTGAGGACCTGCCCTTGGGACTTGAATGGCGAGCCACAGCCGTGTAAGAGCCTGTGTGGCATTGCCTTGTTTTTTTGTGGTACTGAGGATTGAACCCAGAGCCTTCGTTCTGAAGCACACCCCAGCCCGTTTTATTGTTTTATTTCGAGGTGAGGTCTGTCCAAGGGCTGAGCTGCCCAGACTGGGCTCACGCTTGTGGTCTTCTTTACCTCCCAGCATGCCGAGGCGACAGGCCTGCACCACGGGACCCAGCTCAGGCCGCATCAGCCGCGTCCTGTCACTGCTGACTCCTGGGCTGTCCTGCTTCCTTCTGCAGAGTCTGAGAACAAGGAGGTAGCCAGTACGTGGTCCTCGGGGCGGTATCCACGTCTGAGTCCTTGATTTCTACGCCTAAAGAGGCTTCCCACCAGGGTGGCTCTGTGGGAAGGCGTGCTGCTCGGACGCACCTGTGGCCCGCGGGGCCTGGCCAGCTTCCGCCCCTCTGCCTTCTAGTCCTTGAGCCCAGGGCAGAGCCTGGGTCGGGATTAGCGTTCCTGCTACTGCCTGGTGGTTTAAAAGCCATGGCTGTGGAAGTGCTGGTGAGCCGCTGTCTCGGAGCCCCTGCAAGAGCCCGCCCAGCAGGGGTGGCGCAGCGGGAGGGAGCGGTCCCTCGCCCGTAAGCACAGGATGCACACACACACGTGCTCCATGTCCCCACTTTCAGAGCCACCGCCTGGCACGTGGCCAGCCGCCCGAGGGCATGCTGTTCAGGGGTGTCCAGGGCTGGCCCTGTGGCCGCCATGGCTACCAAGGAGCCTGGGGCGGGGGCAGGACCCGTGCCCCTACTGAGGAGGATACAGGCTTTCTGGGTTGGGCTGACGCGGGCACAGCCTGCGGCTTTTCTTTTCGCGGCCCTAACTGCGCCCTACCCGCCCTCGTCCTCTGCCGCGGTTCACCGGGCACTGTGCCGTAGGGATTCTGGAAGCTTCTGCCCGGCCGAGGATGGGGCGGGCGGGGGGCTCACTCCCGCCGCCTGCCGGCCCGGGCTGGAAGGAAGTGGAGCTGGTGAAGTCTGCCCGCGATCGGGGCGCTCGGTCCGGTGCTGGACCCCGGCCGGCGGGTGCTGGACCCCGGCCGGCGGGTGAACGCCGGCCGGTCGCGCACCAGCGGCCCCTTCCGGCCAGTCCTTTCTTCTGCAGTCCCCACGCCTGGGCCGGGCAACTGGGCCGGGGGCGGGTGGCGCGTGAAGCCCCGCCTCCTGTCAGTGCCCACCTATCAGGTTCTGCGACTGCCGCTGATTGACAGCAGGCGGGGCTTCCGTCCCTGCCCCGCCCTCTGCCAACAGCCTGCGGAGGGACCCGCGCCCGCCCGCCCGGCCGACCTGGAGAATGGGCTCGACCGCGCCCGTCCCTGGCGTCGCACAGGTCGGGGCGCTGCTCCAGCGGGTCCTCACGCCGCCCTTCCGCGTATGTTAAGTGGCACGCGGGCCGCTCACCTCCGCGGCCGGGAATCGTGCCCGTGGGCGTGCCCGGTAGCGTGCTGCCGTTATCAGTGGCTTCCACTCCTGGTGGCTGTGGCACCCGGACGCAGCCCAGTGGGTCCAGCTCAAGGATTCTGGTGGCTTGGGTGGGTCCGTTTGCAGAGTTGGGTTTTAATGTCCTTGTGAGCCACCCGCGACCCCTCCCGGCTGTCTGCCGGAGCACGTGTCCCACTTCTCCGTGGCTTTCGCCTCTGAGGAGGCGTCTGAGGAGGGCCGCGTTTGGGGAGGGACATGGAAAACCTACAGTTTGGACACGGGGCGAGCCGCTCTTTCCTGCCCGGGCCCCTGGTAGAAGCGCTCTTGGGTGGGCTCGGCGTGGTGACCCCAGGTCAGCGCCGGCGGGCTGGTGTGCTGGGGATGCGCACACTTTCGGAAGTCGGCTGTTGTGGGTGAGAGGGGCGTGGGCCTGCTCTCCTCAGGCTTCTGCTGACGGGACACGTGTTTTGGAGATCGTGTGGCTGAGGAGCCTGTCCGCCGGCCTCGCGTGGCTCATGCTGGCGGGGCTTCCAGGGTGAGCCCCTGTTAACACCTTCCCACGGTGTTGGTGAATTCACCTGCGTGGTGTCTGCCTTTCTGGCATATTTGTGAAGTCAAGAACTCAGAGCTCTGTGATCGTATGGAGGAGAGACAGAACGTCCCAGCTCTTGAGGTCCCCACCCACCTCCCGCCGACGATGGCGCTGCTGCCCAGGCAGGGGATCAGGGTTGGCAGAGCCAGGGGCATGAAGCGCAGGGTGGAGCCCACTGCGCTCACTACCTTGGGCCTACGATCATGACCACTTCTCTTTTTGTGGGGACCCGGCCCTCCCTGGATGGGAAATCTGGGGTCATGTAGTTCAGGAGCCATAGACGGTTGAGGCTGTCTGTGAACACTGTCTGTGTTCTCTGACAGCATCCTGTGCAGTGAGTAGGGACTGGGGACAGTGCTGCGTTGGGTGTGTGGACAGCGTGGTGAGCCAGCCGCGAGCACGGGAACGCCCTGTCTGCCCTTCCGTGGAAGTTCTCCGCGGTCTCTTGGCCAGGCTGCTGGGAGTTGTGGGAAGGCAGAACAGAGCTGAGCAGGAGACAGCAGGAGCCCCGGGGAGAGCAGGCAGAGTGGCACCCCGTGACTGAGGCCAAGGTCCGGGCAGCAGCACCCTACTGAGCGTGGCCTGGAGGTAGCGTCTTCTCTGTGACTTCTGCATGCTGCCCCAGCCTTGCACCTCTGCCGTGGACGCTCAGTGACGAGGCCTCGACGCGTGGCCGGGGGCTGCCGCCCTGAGCAGGTGCTGTGTGGGGTCGCACAGACTACGCGTATTCGGTGAGTGTCCATCGATGGGGAGTTTCAGAGAGCGCAGTGTGGAAAAGCGCGCTGCTAGCTGACTGCCGTGTTAAGGAAACTGTAGCCTTTCTCACAAAATCTGGAAAGCGCCACACGGGTCTTTCACATGGTGAAGCAAAGACGGTGGCTTGATGTATGTCGCGGAACTAGACCCGCTCGCGCGGTTTCATTGGACCTGAGCGTGCGTGTGTGTGGCTTTCTTTGGGCTGCTTTTCCCACGTCTGGGAGGCTGCAGGTTCTCCATGGCTTATTTTGTTTTGCATTGTAGCGCAAATACCTAGCATCTGGCTTGTTGACCAGACAGCTGTTACTGTCCACATGGCGAAAGTGGATTGGGAGGGCCTACTTAGTGCCCTGGGAGGCCACCGGCTGGCTGCCCCGCTCTGTGCTACTGGCATTGCTCTTTTGGGAAGTGCTGCGCGGACCTGCCCCGGGCAGGATGGCATCTTACCTGCAGCACTGCCAGGAAGCGGCTGCTGGAAGTGGGGCCTGAGGCACAAGGCGGGACAGTAGTCCCTACTGGTGTGTCTGCCCGTCAGAGGACGCCGTCCCCTCCGCTGCCCGAGCTCGCGCCCACTCCCTGGGGCTGTGCTGCAGGTGCCAGTGCTCTCCTGAGCCAACTGTTGTCTAGAGTGTGTGCATACATGCACACGTGACAGTCAGGGCTGGTGTTGCTCACGGTCTGTGGAGGCTGTGGTGCCCCACTGTGCCATCAGCCGTCTCTCCGTCAGGTGCGCTGTGGCCTCCAGTGAGAGCAGGGAGAAACCTGGAGACATGTTACTCGTCTGATTAAACACAGGCCACTGCGGCCCAGTGGCAGACGCTCCCAGCTGCGGGCACTGGTACCTCTTCTCTGGCCTACATCTCCGCCAGTGTGGACCACAGCAGGAGATACCAGGGACAGTGTGGGTTCCCTGACTGTGCGGATCTGGGGGGGTGCTGGCCTGTCTGCTCCCTCTGCCTGACCTCAGGTCCCACTGGGCTGTGTGGGGCTGAGGGGGCTGGCCTGTCCCCTCCCTGCACGCCCCGTCCCTGCCCCAGGTTCCAGAGCAGCCGTGCGCCCTTCATTCTCTCTGAACCTCCCTTACACAGGCAGGTGGCAGCCCTGAAGCAGCGAAATAATCTGCCTGCCACAGAGCAAAGAGGATTTCCCCCGGCCTATTTTCAGCGAAGGATTAGGGACGACGAAATTCTGCCACAGGACGTCAGCGTCATCTTGATTTCTGTGTAATTTCTCAGGGTCCAGAGACTGCCAACTGGCCCACGGACAGGAGAGGAAGCCGTGGGCGGGTCCTGGCTTGGGGGAGTCCTACGTGGCCTGGCCCTCACTTGCAGAGAGAGCCCCCAGACGCAAGTGGGACCCCTAAGCTGCCTTCCCGCACCTATGAAAGAGTGTCGACGTGGTCCCGTGGGTTCAGATGAATGTGAACTGAGCGCGAGGTGGTGATGGGCGCCCTCGGGGTCCCGGGCAGAGGTGGAGAGCCGGCCGGCACCGTCGCCACAGTGCTTGGGGTTTCTTTTGACCATCATTTCTGACATCAGCTACCTCACTTCCCCTTTGCAGAATGGCCCTGGAGGCTGTAGTCAGAGGTGAAGCCTTGGAGGTCCTCCCGGGATGGTGTGTGACGTGCTTGGGTGGGCAGGACACTCTGCGCTCCCTGTTCTGGGGACAGAGTACCAGCCCTGCCCGGGGCGCAGTGGCAGCAAGGCTACTGTGTCCACCCTCCCGGAGATGCCACAGTGAGCAGCGGTGATGTTTGGGTGGGGATAAGCCGAGGGCGGAGGCCAGGGCTCTGTCCCAGCGTCCTGAGTCTGGGCACTTCTGAGCCCGGCCTAGGCACTTCAGTTCTTCTCAAGACCCTGCCTCAGAAAAAGAATAAAAGGGAAGGAGACAGAGGCTGTAGCTGAATGCAGCGTCCCTGAGCTCAACTCCCAGTACTGCCAAAAGAAGGAAAGGAAGGAGGGAAGGAGGGAAGGAGGGAAAGAAGGAAGGCAGGCAGGCCAGAAGGGAGAGTGTTGGGCAGGGAACTCTGCTCTAGCGGGTGACAGGAGAGAAGTCCTGAAAGGGGCTGGGCCGGTGGCCATGCAGTGGCCATGCAGTGGCATGGGGGGGGGTGTGGTGATTGTAGGAAATCGGGGGTCTGTGGGCGGGGAGGTGTGGTGCTAGGCAGCGGTGGGGGCCCCGCGAAGGGAGCTTCCTGGAGGGCCGGGCCGCTGCTTCTGGAGTTCTGTGGCTTCAGTGGTAGTTGCTTTTTGCTGTTTTTTTTTTCTTCATAGTTTTGAAATAATAGAATCAGAGAAGGAAAATATCATGTGGTAGAAGAGTAACTTGGATGCTTTCAAAAATTAATTCCCATTGGTGTATTTTTTTCAGTTGACGTGTCAGGGTAATACACGTGTGTGAGGTAGCCCAGGACGTTTCCATACCAGGTCGGGGAGCGGCACGCTGTCGCCCCGGGGGTGATGAGATCGGGATGCTGCCGTGTGCCGAGGACACTGTCGACCCTCCCTTTTCTTCTTTCTTTCTTGAGGCAGGGTCTCACTCTGTCGTGCAGGCTGGCCCTGAGCTCACTCGGTAGCCTGGGCCGGCCTCAGGCCCACCGCAGTCCTCTGCCTCAGCCCCGGGTGGGGGGATCACAGGCAAGCCCACAGCACCCAGCTTACACGGCGTGCTTGCTAGCCCAGCCCTCCAGCCGCTTAGCTGCGCGCGGCCCTCCCGCGCTGTTGGGCTTACCTAGTTGATGGTGGTCAGCCACAGTTGTCTCTGGGCTGCGAGGCGTGAGGTGTCCTTCCTCCTGCCCAGCAGACACAGCGCTGGGGGCCGCCCTCTCTCACCCCCGCCCCACCCTGGACACAGTGACCCTTTGCCTAGTCTCTGCCCCTCTGACATCCATGTTAACTTCCACCTCAGGGAACACGTAGGATCTGTGTCTCTGTGACTGACGTGACTTTAAGAATGATTTTTAAACTGGGCCCAGTGGTGCAGTCCGGTAATTCCAGCATACTGGGAGGCTGAGGCAGGAGGATCATAGGTTTGAGGTCAGCCTGAACAATTTAGCGTATTAGCTGAGACCCCGTCTCAAAATCAAAAATTAAAAAATGGGTTAGGGTACACGTGTAGCTCAGTGCAAAGGTCCTGGGCTCAATCCTTACTTAGTACCACAGAAGAAAAAAATGATGTTTAACATTATAAGATGCATCTTTTTATTGAAGGAGCAAACGATGTTGATTTTACGTGTTTTTGTTGAGGTAGGACCTACACAAAGTGCGCCGTCTTCTCCCCGCTGACGGTGCTAGCTGTGCAAGAAAGCGCTGCGTAACTGTCCCTACCCCCCTTCCCGGAACGTCATCCCCAACTGAAACTGATGTGTGGGCAATTTTAAGTATGGAATTTGTTCTCTGATTGGTATTGTGTGTCTTGTTTTTTTGGGAATGCTTTTTTTTTTTTTTTGTCAATAAAATAGACCTCAGCACTGTGGTGAAGAAGACTTAGGGAAACTTGAGCCCCGTTAAGTTTTCATGGGAGCAGTACCAGGGTGTGGGGGGTATTTTTTTTCCTTTTAAATAATTGGTAACGGTAAACTTTTTAATAGAGAAGTAGCTGAGTGGAAGAACTCATGTGGCTTCACGTGTCGTTTAACGTTGTGCACTCAGGAGTAAGAGTGGCGGGACTTGAGACGGCTGTTCCGGGAGAGAAAATCTGATTTTTATCAGAGAGCAAATAATACTTTAGGAATAAGAGAGAAATGCTGTAACCGTTACGCTCTGACACCCACGTCACAGACTCACCCATATCACAGGGTCCTGGTACAACAGGCTGGCGTTACACGGTCACCTAGCTTTTTCATAGGGGCATTTATGAGAAATTATGCGTGACGTATTTCTTCTGGAACCTCTAGCCTGCTGATTGTTCGGTTGAATTCTTCTCCCCCAACTCATGTGGTTCTAGGATTGGACCCTAGGGCCTCACCCGTGTGGGCAAGCCCACTATCTCTGAGCTTTGCCCCTGGCCCAGCTGAACTCTTTAATCTGTAACTTTAGTGCTTTTATTATCCAAAAATTCCTTAGAAAGAGATGGGCTACGCTTGAAATTACAGTCACCTGCCCTGTAAGATTGCTGGTTCTCTGCCAGGGGGTTCCCGGGCCTCCTCCTCTCCGCAGATGGCACAGGACTGCTTGGTTCTTAACAATTCTTTGTCCTTGAGTTGACCTCCCAGATGGCGGCATCACGGTGTGAAGGAAGGCGTGGCTTCCAGGGGCACGCCCCTTTCTTACAAGTGCTTGCCTGGGTGCTGAGAAGCTCCGTTTCGACATTGAATAGTTCCATCCCTTACTAGTGGGCTCGCTGGGGAACTGCGGCGGTTCCGTCAGGCGGGCAGCCCTTGGGGTGGGCGGGAGGCGCCGTCCCACGTGGGGCTGAGACTGGCCCGTCACCTTACTGTCCTTGCGCATTTTGGGTAGAGCGCCACCTGATGTCAGTTTCCATGGGAGCCCAGTGTGGCCTTCAGCTTCCTGCCACTGTGATACCCGTGTTTACCTGAGATAAACATTTCAGAGGTGGGAAGCTGTGTTCTGGCTCCGGGTTTCAGAGGTCTCCATGCACGGTCACCTGGCCCTGTTAGTGCTGGTCCCGTGGTGAAGCGGGTCACATGTGGTAAGCAGCTGAGTGGCCCCCCTCACGGTGGACTGGATGCGGAGAAAGAGAGGGGGGATCGGGGACAGAATATCCCCTTTGAAGGCACCCCTCCCGTGAGCCGCTCCCGCCACCCACCCCCCAGCGCCTCATGTCCACCCCCTCTCACCAGTGCCACACCTGGGGACGAAGCCTTCCACGGGTGGGCCTTTGGGGGACATTGAAGGTCCAGGCCAGACACCCACAGACTTCTGTCGCCCGGATGCAGCTTTGTCTCTGCAGGGCTGGCACTGTACCCAGGTCGAGTCCTCCGGCTTTGACCACCTCCCTAGCAAAGGCCACACCCTGCCTGTGCACTGGACTCATCCAGGGTGTGCACCCTGCCTGTGCACTGGACTCATCCAGGGTGTGTTTTGAGCAGAAAACTTAAGGTCTCTGATGTTATTTCATTTTTTATCAGGGCCAGCCAGAAGAGGGCCAGTTTTGTTCACATTGTGGAAAGGCCAGCACCAGTGAGTGCCCAAGGAGCAGGGGCCGAGCCTTTGTCAAAGGCGCAGATGACGAGAGGTGACGGGAAGTGGGACAGGGCAGAAGGGGCCCAACATCGCTGGCTAGCCCTGCAAGGAGGGAGCACTGCCTGACACAGGCCCCGGTAGATCCCCACGAAGCCTCCGTGGCCCTCTTGGCTCTGCCAGGAGAAGGAACGGCTCTGTGCGGAGCAGCACCACAGGAGCTGACCTTGAGGCCAGTTTGGCCACGTCCACCTTGGCAACGGAGTCCCAGCAGACAGTGTATGTCCACTGTGTTCCTTGGTGGCATGAGCTCCTGGCCTACCTGCCCCGTACTGGTGGTTCTTAATTGCAGGGAAGGCTTGGAGGGGTGTGACAGCTGGAACCTGGCTTGTCCCTCACGACGGGGCGGGGGGGGGGGGGG